>APFE030315386.1:0-12500 GCA_000404065.3 Pinus taeda
AACTGCAGGGCGCAAATTTAATGCTCTGTCTCTGTCAAGGCCCTCAGCAGTACGCAATACAAGTTCTGGATGCCTTTTTGTAAACCCAAACAACCATGATTTACCAGGAAACCCATCTTTGAATGGGTTTGGCCTCCCTTGACAGATTTGAGCAACTGTTGATTTGAGTTGTATCAACTCTAGCCCATGTCCTAGTTGGGCCATCTCTTTACACCACTCAACCACTTCGGCCTCCTCCTCCTCAGTCATAACTGTAAGAGGCCCTCCACGTTTTGTATGAGTCAGTCCATTTATCCAATAATGTATTGACGAGGGAGGAATACCATGCTTTTTTGCAGATGCCCAAACTGAGTATCCATTAAACTCTATGTCGTCAATTGCAACTAACATTTGTTCTTTTGTCCATCCTCTTATAGCACTGATCTTTTTAGTTGAGCTTGCCCCTTGGACTGTTGTTGATGGTGGTTCTGTGGCTGATGGTGTGTCAACATCAGTGGCTGTCACATGGTCATTTTCAACAATGTTCCCTGGTGCATTGCCGGCATTGACATCAGCTGGCCTGTCATCATTAGACGATGTGCATCGCAGATATGCACCCCTTGTCACTCTCCTGCCACTTTTCCTTGTACGAGCAGAGTAACTTCCTTTTGCCATATATGCAACAACCTGTAAAATTATTGCATTAGAATATAGGTCAAATTATGCTTTACTACTTCTGCAAAAATACTTTTCCTCTATTACAGGGAATTACAGGGAATTATCAACATGTATGTCACTGTTTTCATAATGAGAATAGATGTTTCACTTCCATAGGGCAGTGTCAAAATTTTGCAAATGTCATTCCAAGTAAATCCATAGTTCATCAATTTAGAAACTTTTATATGCATTCAAGTAGATTCTATGAAAGTTGTTTCAAACAACTTTTTTCCATTTACTTTCAACAGCGTTTTTCCATTTACTTTCAACAACTTTATACAGCTAAACCAATGAGGTATGTAAACAGGTAAGGTATGTAAACATGTATGAATTACTTTCAACAGCTTTATACAGCTAAACCAATGAGGTATGTAAACAGGTAAGGTACATAAGCATGTATGAATTACGTTTTTCTCCTTATATCTATTAAAGATTAGGGAATACAGGTAATAAGCAGGTACTAACCATGCTTGTTTACCTAATCACTTGCTTGTCTCATTCTCATTACACATGGGCATAAGTAATAGCACAGATATTTTATAAGTAACATCATCTAAAGGTTGACCTATCAGTACTAACCTAAGAAATACATGCATAGATATGATAAGGTATGTGTATCACAGGTTGTTTATCTCCCTAATAGACTAGATTCAGCTTTAATATAGATATAACATATGTAATTATACAGAGCTTTGTTCTAGCTCATTCATAGAATAGGGTGAACTGAAACCATGCTCAGATACTAATACGAGATTTTTAGTGTATAGAGCTTACTAGTGATAAGGTGAATGAGAGCCTGTAAGCTAAGGTTCAATTCATGTACCTTATCCTTAAGAAAGGGCCTGAACCCAGTGGATACTCCCATGGCTACCAGCTTAAGCACCACCATTGGGGGCAGGCACAATATTGGCTTGGAGCAGATTATTTCAAACAACCTTCGCACTTTATGTTTTCATTTACAGAAACCTTTCATTAGGGGTGGGGGGTACGAGGAAAGATCCTTTATCGCGGGTACTCAATTGGATTTTTTATTACTCACAATTGGGGACATGGATGTTGGTGAATTCATTGTACCGATACCATATGTGAAACAGATTAAGGTTAAGCTTCATCCAGATTTTGATGTAAATGGCTTATTCCCTTTTGTATTTTCCTTGTATGATGTGTGTGTATATCTGGGCTCTACATCTTGTATGAGATACTTTATTTTTCTAATGCGTAATGATGTTTCATTATGTACAGTGTCCTACCATAGACCACTGATATTGTAGCTCTCGAATGCTGGAAGTAGGCTAAGAATTGCTTCTGATGGTGTATGGGATGCACTATGCAATGAAAAAGCGGCAAAGGCCTGCAGAGAATTGAGTTACATAGACGGAACGGTTACATAGACGAATCGTTCCAGAAGCTTTCTCGACTAGGGAGTCTGCTCTGTGTGGGCCATTTATCACAAGCAAATTGATAGATAAGCTCCTTCTTGCATGTTCAATTCATGTAAGCTAAGGTTCAATTCCTGTTTAGCTGTGACTACAGTACTAACACGACATACGTAACCTTTGTCATATGTAAGTTGTAACTCTATAAACTCTGTATAGAAAAGGTTAATTTTAACTGTATAAAAAAGGGTAACTGTAAATGTATAAGAAAGGTTAACTGTAATCCTATGGACAGAACTGTAAGAACAACGACTTTCAATCGTTGTTTGTGAAACCATCCAGGTATCCTTCTAGCAGTAAGAAATCAGACAGACCATGTAAGAAATATGATAAATTAAAACAGAACTGTAAAAAGAATGAGTTGTAATTCATATAACTAACTTGGATATATTGGCCACTGTTTTGTGATGTTGTCTTCAAGTTTGCTGAAAGCATAAGATGCAACTTCAACAGTGGGTGGACTTCTTTTATAGTTTTTGGGACTTGAATTTAATTGGTGGACATGGATGCACATGGATTGCAATGGCTTCATTTTGAATGTGGTATGGATTTAAATTGATGTGATCTAATGGTTGGGAATTGGTTATTTGTTGATCCATGTGCTTTGATCTGTTTTAATGAGAAATAGAGTGGTCTGGGTGTCATTTATTGCAGTTATTGGGGTGTCATTTATTGTAGTTATTGAGTCTGGTGTCATTTATTGAACAAATTGGGTTTATTTATTGAACAAATTGGGTTTAAATGTTGTTGGTTTGGGTGTCATTTATTGAACAAATTGGGTTTAAATGTTGTTGGTTTGGGTGTCATTTATTGAACATAGGGTGTTTAGTTGTTGAACAACACAGCAATTATGCTGACATACATTCCCTTTTGTTATGTGCAGGTAGGCATATTTATTTGGGATGCAAAGTTGCAGTTCTGATGAGTGGTGGTTGAAGTGATTGTTGTTTTGTACTTCTGGAATAGACCAGTTTGGATGCCTTTATGGCTTTAGCTGTTTTCTACTTGGGTCAATATGTTTTGCAGTATTAAGTAGTAAAATACTATTTATGGACAGTTGTGGGCCCAGTCAATGTATGGGTGATTTTTGGACATAAATTAATACTTATTTATACATAATGTTATTTATTTCTGTTTAAATTTTGGTTTAAAAAGTCTCAATTACTGGTGGTTTGGTGGGACCAGTACTATATCAATTACTTTTCCCTGCACAACATTAGGAATCTCTCCCCTATACAATCGCACTTTCTTTTTATGAGATTGTTTTATATTTACAATCATGAGCTGCAGTTTTTTTAAAGCAGTTGTCTATAATGAGATTTTTTGAAAGCTTTTCCAGTGGGTTTTTCTGGTCAAAATCTGGCAATAATTTATTGGAATGGCAAGTTTGATAGTTAGTTTCTGCACAATCAAAGCATCCCAGGGGTTTTTCAGGGTGTTGAATCCAAATATGCAGTTAAAAAACCATTTTAACTGCAACGAATCAAGATTTAACCTTGATTTCTTCTGCCCGATTCCGTCACCAGAATCTTCAAAAAATCGCATTATAGACAACTCCTTTTTTAAAAATCAAACGGACTTACAGTATTTTTTTTTAAACCACACTTATATTTTAAAGATACGTAGACACTGATCCACTGTGTACAGAATTACAAATGATTGAAATCGCTAGTATGACGCGAATGATTGAAATTGCGAGTAGGATTTTAGAGCAACTGTGTTAATTTCACCGCTCCATTTTCTTAATTCAATATGATTACGTTATCACATCATCATTATTGCAAAAGTTCAAGCGCTCTAGGATTTTAGAGCAACTGTGTTAATTTCACCGCTCCATTTTCTTAATTCAATATGATTACGTTATCAGATCATCATTATTGCAAAAGTTCAAGCACTCCACATGGCGGCTGAAGCGGAAATCGTATCTCCTCGCTATAATTTTTATAATAATACTTCCAAAGTTGCAAACTATTGATTTCCATGTGATCTGTGTTACACGGGTACCCACACGCGGGGTGGGGTTCTCGAACTCGTCCCGGGTTCCCGCATGTAAGTATCGGATTCGGGTATGGGTTCTTCTCAGACGAACCCAGAAGAACCGGGTTTTTCCATGAAGAACCGGGTTCTTAAAAAAAAATTCGGCTTCTTTTCTTTTGACGGGTTCTTGGGTTTTTCGGGTGCTTGGGTTCTTGGGTTCTTCGGGTTCTTCGGGTTCTTCAGGTCGGGTTCTTTGGGTTCTTCACGTGGGTTCTTCATTAAAAAAACTATATTAAAATTTAAAAATTTAATTTTCAAATAATTTTTTTTATTGAAATTTAAAAAATAATTTATAACAAAAGTAAAACCCTTAAAAAAACCCTAAATCTTTAGACTTTATGACTTTAACTCCTTAAAGTTTACACAAGCAGAGCAGACTGATACGAATGATATGATTATTCTTGGCGGCAAAGCACAGTGACATACCAGAAGAAGTTAGAACAAACACCGTGATACTGATCACTGATTACTATTTCAGTGATTTCATTTAACTTTTGAGTGTTTTCCATTTGGTTGAGGCTTCAGCCGTCCCCCTTTACCATTTCCGGCGGCAGTGGGCAGCTTCAGCAGTAGTGGGCAGCTTCAGCGACAGTGGACAGAGCAGGCTGCAGGTATTTACAAGTTTTACTGTTTTCATTTTCAATTTCATTATTGATTATTCCGTAAAAACGTTTCACAAGGCCTGCGTGTGTTGAAAAACACGTACAATCACGAGTTCGATTATTCCATAGCTCCATCCAAGCAATTCTCATCTGGCAATTGTTGTCTAGTTTTTCAGCAATCCCTCAATATAGTAATGCAGGCATGAGTTAATTTTTGCAAACTTCAATTCTTCATCTTTTTTCTAGTATATAATTTTCTCTAAATGACAAACAGCTGAGAGAATTGCATGATATCTGAAGCATATGTTATCTGGTTCTATGTTTCGGTGTCAACATCAGGATCAGTATATGTGAGCTCATGTTCTATGATTCCACAGCTTCAGCCAAGCGTCACTCATTCAGCCATTGTTATCCACTATAAATTATAATGAAAGGAAAGTTCGATGCATTTCAAAATTAATGTATGCTTAATCGTTTTTTTATTTTATGATTCTTCTGCCTCTTTGCAGAATGGCCCTGATAAATTATTAAATAGTGGAGGAACCAAAAACCCAAGCCTGTAGACCTGTGTTCTCTGTTTTTTCCCTGAATGATGCGCAGGTGTTAGTTGTTCAATGTTAACATGCTACCAATTGAGTGAGGGTCTGTCTAGATCAAAGTCATTTGGTTTGAGTTTTGACATGTTTAAGACGAAACTCGCCTCCCAATACATTTTGGCCCTTCTCCAATGTGAACCTCTACAAACTGGCCAGTTGCAGTTTGGTTCACGTTGTTCAATTGACTTTGATACAAGCACTTAACACATCCTTGTACTTCTTTCAGGTTCAAACAAAGACTTAAATCCCACCTAGCAGTATGTGCCATTGTGCTCCAAGAGCCTTATTCTTTGACCAGAAACCAGATGAAAGAGTCGTTTAAAATTGCAATAACGGAAAAGAAAAAATTTTAAAATTACAAACCTTTATTAAACACAAGATAGAGAACACAAAGTTACAAACATATTGGATTTTGTGTTTCTTGTTCATTCTGCAGCTGCAACTACAAGATACGGGCTTGAATCTGAGCAAATGAGATTTCTGGTTATGGAATGGATTCTGACTCGTTTTCCTCTCTCAACCCAATATGTCCTCTCTTGAGACTTGCAATATATAACTTCAACATTATCCCCCTACTCCCATTGGCCGCCCTTATGTCTACGCAGTTTGCCATCTTTGCTGTCAGATATCAGTGCACATTGGATCTCCTACCTAATTCAGAGTATGAATATCCCTATCCTGTAGAAGTGTTATAAGTTTATAACTTATAACTATAAGTATTATCGAATATTTCATTTAAAATATTTGTTATATATGCTTGAATTCAGTTTATTTCTGTGTATCAAAATGATATGCGTGAATACTGAATATATTATATTGCTTACAACTTACAAGTTACAGCTCGTATCAAAGCTACATTTTGACAATTTTAAATTTTTATGCAATGCATAAATATCAAGGATCTGAATTCAAATTTCATATATATTATTTAATTATAAATTATAATTAAAATTAAAAATAATTAATAAAAATTAATATTATTAATATACCCGACGAACCCACGCACCCTGTTTCCAAAAATGTCGTCCCTGTCCCCATCCCCATCCCCGTCCCCGCACCCACGTTTCCTGGCAACATATCATGTGATGTTAAAACTCGTCCGTGAGCAACAAATTGCACCTGAGTGAGGAAGGAAGATGGGCCACTGCTTCTATTCTACTCACTTTGATTCCCATCGTACTAGCAAGTTGCAATTGTGTTACGATCTTGCTATGTCAGGGAACGTTCTTTGATACCCGAGAAATTAAAGAAAATCCGACGCATTCACGTGAAATAAGAATAACTTAAAATTTTGTTGGATCAAGAGAAAACGTTTTGTTGGATAGACAGAAAAGACAACACTAATAATTTACACACAAATCTACTTTTCTGTGATCTATCATTTAACTCAGTTTGACGCAACACTCAAACACTCAACTCTCAACATTCATTAATTGACTGTCTAAGTTTAGCCAACTCCTCATGTAGTAGTAATTAGCTTATTTTAAGACTCCCCTTTAATTATGACCGTTAAACTAAAACATGACTCATGACAGCTCAAACATGTCTGCATGTCTCAGCTAAGCTTAAAACACCCAAGTTTCTTCTATGAAACTCAAACACATCTTTTGTTAATGACTTAGTAAATATATCAGTCAATTGCTAACTAGATTTACAAAGTTTCAAGTGAACTTCTCCCTTGCACACAAGTTCTCTAATAAAGTGATATCTAGTATCAATATGCATGCTCTTTCGAAGAAACACACTATTCTTGGATAGTCCAATCGCGAAGGTGTTGTCATAATATATTGTTGTTGATCCTTGTTTTTTCTGCTTGAGTCCATCAAATACTTTTCTTAACCACACTACTTGACATGTTGTTGATGTTGCTGCTACATATTTTGTTTCTACTGACAAAAATGTCACAATGGGCTGCTTCTTAGATGCCCACGAAATCACACCTGAACCAAGGTGGAGCACAAAACCAGAAGTACTATTCCTATCATCCAAACTGCCTACAAAATCATTATCTGTGTATCCAATCAAATATTTCTTTTCTATGCTTGCATACATTATGCCAGAATGTCTAATTCCTGCTATGTATCTCAAAAAAAAATTCATGCACTCCCATGTGTGTCTTTTGGAGTCTCCATAAATCTGGAAATCAAACTCACTCCTTGCATAATATCCGGTCTTGTAGTTGTGGGATGCATGAGGCTTCCAACCAATCTTTTGAATAGAGTAGGATTGACATCTGATCCTTGATCATCGTTGCTTAACTTTGTACTAGTTGCAACTGGTGTCGGTACATGTTTGCAATTCTCCATCATAAATCTTTTCAACAAATGTTTGGCATATTTATTTTCACAAATAAAAATTCATTTTTTAGATTGCTCGACTTCTATGCCAAGAAAATGTTGTTGGAATATCTAATTCCTACTTGTCTCTAGTTGTGATTCTCACTAAGTAAAGGAGTCTGTTCCTAGTAGTTAGGATCCATTTCCTAGTTTGGTGTGTGGTTGAGAGATTTCCTCAACCAACAGATTGTGTGTCTAAAATAGTCTCCCTATCTTAAAACAACACTTTATATATATGTAACTGTATTTGATTAATAACAAGAATTTGGATTCTCAATTTTTAACTTGGTATTAGAGCCCTGAGGGCCTGGCCCCTCATGGGCTTGGCCAGTCCTAGGTTGAAGATGCTTGGTCTATCCTGGGTCGAGAAAAATAATGAGTTTGGTGTTTATTGTGTATGTGATTTTGTGTGTGCAGTTTTGGGTGTGCCAGGGCCAGTGATCAGCAATATGAAGAACAATCTGGTGCTGAATTTTTTTTTGGAGTCTACGATGGCCATGGCGGATGGCAAGGGGTCTTGTTCTGTAAAGAATGCCTCCACGAGGTTCTTAGAGAGGAGTTGAAGATTTTCGGCGACAATGTGCTAGACGAGACGCAACGACAACAACTCATGATTGCTTGTTTTGGGAGAGTGGATGCCGAGATCTTATCCAGCAGAATTGTGTGTAGAAATGACTGCATAAATGATGCAGAGCCTGGAAATTCTAGATCTTCTACAATATATCTTTGGATTTCAGAAAAATAATGTGAGCAATCAGCATGAATTTTTTTTTCTCTTGCCTTCAAATGCACAAGATCGCCTGCGTATCCCTGAGGAGGATTTGGCAACCGATTTAGCACATGACTGAATTTGAAGGAGAAGCTGCGTTTGAATTGGCTGGAGGTTTTTTTTTCCAACCATTAAAGGCAGAGGTTATAGGTATTGATTATGTTTGGAGATCGAATGATGTCTCATTTTTTTTAGTAGATGGATATACCAATAGTTCGCAAGATGTTGAGGGCAGAGTCAAACTGGGAGTGACTGGTCCGCTCAACCCTTCAAAGATAGTAACAACACATTCAAATGTCGGGAAAAATCACCAGTGGGCTTGCTAGTGTCATCCCTTCTGCCTTGAACGCTGCCAATATTGATGCCATTCTCAAGACCGTAAACGAAATTCAGGATGAAGATCCCAATGTTGCTCGCATTTTGTGTGAGCATGCATATTCTTTGGCATGTATTACTCTGTTTTCGGAGAAGATATGAGGTTGAATGGTAAAGAATTTAAAGAAAGGCATGAAGAAATTATTGATTCACTTCAACTTTGGTGAGATGATTTTAAAATAGTTTTCTAAAGTCATCGTTGTGCAAAGATAACGAAATTTGATATTTTCTCAACCTGAAAATTTATTTTTTTTTATGTCTTGGAATCATGGATAAAATTATTATGCCTTATTGAGCCTAGCTAACTCAATTTAGGTGAAGTTTTTTTGTTAGAATTCACGACTCTAACAAATGATGACAGGTTAAGCATGGAGTTCCAAGATTTAATTGACAAAGAAAAAGATGCCTAAGATGTGAAATGAGAAACAACAACGATCAAATTATGACGGACAACGAGGTGAAAGTGTGAATTTGTTCATGTTTGTGCAATAGACTATATTATGTTGTAATGTAAACAAGTCTAGGATGTTTTATTGTGGTCTTTGTAAACTATGTACCTTGTAACTCCAGAGTTGGAGTGTGAAATGTAAGCCTTGTAAGGCATGTGTATCCCCATACAGTTTGTGGTAATATAAAAACCACTAACAATGAGAGCCCTTGGTGGCATGGTTAAGGGTGATCCATTAAAACCCAAAGCATGGTTATATGTAATATGACAAAACCCAAGTTAACTAATGTTTCATGAGACCAAGATCTTTCATCTCAAATTCTTTCATCATGGCTGCATTAAATTCGTCTGACTCAAAATCACTTGTAAAAATCATGTCATAAACATATAAGCAAACAATCAAACTTTGTCCATGCTTATTTACCTTTTTGTACAAGGTAGGTTCAATGTTACTTCTGAAAAATCCATTCTTAATCATGTAGCTCCCGATTCTGTTATACCAAGCTCTAGGCGCTTGCATCAGTCCATAGAGCGTTTTCTTCCACCTGTAAACTTTCTCTTCATTACTTTTAACTTCATATCTTAGAGGTTGCCACACATAAATTTCTTCTTCTAGAATTCCATTCAAGAATGGCGATTTCACATACATCTAATATACTTTCCACTTGTTCGGAGTTGTTATGGCTAGAACTGCTCTTACAGTATCCAATTTGGCCTCCAGAGCAAATGTTTCTCTGAAGTCTATTCCTGGTTACTCTGAGAATCCTTTTTTACAAGTCTAGGTTTAAATATTTCAATTTCACCTTTCTCATTCAACTTTGTCTTGTACACCAACTTTACACCAATGATATTTTTGTCCTTTGGAAAATCAATCAAATCCCAAGTATAATTCTTTTCAATAGTTTCAATTTCTTCATCCATGGCTTATAGCCAGTTTTCATCTTTGATTGCTTCTTCAAACAAACAAAGTTGGATATAACAATGCAAAATTTGAACTAACATCAAAATCATCATAAACATCTTTCAGGCTTCTCATATTTTTCTTACCATTGCTTGATCCATCACCTGATTGATCGCTGGGAGAATCTTGATCTATTGATCTTCTTGAAGATCCATGATGCTCTAAAAATCTTGGAGTCATTGTTGGTGTGTCTTTGTTTAATGTTTTCACCTGTGATTCTTGCTGCTCCTTTTCTGCAACATCATCTTTTTTCATCAGTGGCACTTATGCATCAACTATTTTGTCTACAGTTCCATTCCATGACTCTTGTCCTTTGAACACGACATATATGCTAATTATGGTCTTCTTTGGGACATGGTTATACAATTTGTATGATTTTAATTGCTCACTATAACCAGTAAATATGATTTTTTTTCTTTTATCATCCAATTTGACTCTTCGCTCCTTAGGCATGTGTGGATAAGCTCCATATCCCAATACCCTGAGATGAGATATGCTGCAACACATACCTGGCCATGCTTGTTCTGGTACTCTGTTCATCACACTCTTTGTAGGAGATCTGTTGATCACATAAATAGCACATGCAACTACTTCTACCCATACTCATTAGACAAGTTTCTTCCTTTCAACATGCTCCTTACCATGTTGATAATTGTCTTGTTCTTTCTCTATGCTACACCATTCTGTTGATGTGTGTACCTAGTTGTAAACTACCTTCTAACTCCAAGTTGTTTACAGTAATCATGGAATGCGTTTGAATCATATTCTCCACCACAATTTAACCTCAATACCTTGATCTGTTGATCACTTTGGTCTTTCCTAAGGTTTTGACTTCCTTGAACTTTGCAAAAGTTTCTGACTTCTACTTTAAGAAGTAAAACCAAGTCTTTATGCTATAGTCAACAGTAAAAGTAAGGAAGTAACAACTTCCACTAATCAACTGTGTCCTCCTAGCTCCACACAAGTTTGTATACACTAGCTCAAGAGGTTTCTTTGCTCTGTATGCAACTCCCTTTGGAAATATTTCAGGGTGTTGCTTTCCAAATATGAAAAACTCATAAGCACTAGCAGGTTCTTTGATCGGAGCAAATCATCTGACCATCTATTTCTGCTCCAACAATCTTAAACCACAAAATTGCAAGTGTCCAAATCGAAAGTTCCATAACCAACAATCATTAGAACACGCAACTGTAAAATAACTCACCTGACCACCGTAATTCATAATTAGAGGAAAGAGTCGGGTCCTCATCATCTGCACCTTTTCTATCAACTTCTTTCTTGGGGGCTTGT
Organism: Pinus taeda; assembly: GCA_000404065.3. Classification (NCBI taxonomy): domain Eukaryota; kingdom Viridiplantae; phylum Streptophyta; class Pinopsida; order Pinales; family Pinaceae; genus Pinus; species Pinus taeda. Next base: position 11,547 of record APFE030315386.1, read on the forward strand.
CATATATGACACATTCTTGACCTTGAAATATAACTCTGTATCATTTCTATGTCAATTGACCAACACTTGTCAAATTATGATTGAGACTAGGAACATAATATACCTCTGAGATTGTCTTTGGCTCCACCTACTTGGTCAAAATGTTGACCACCCATTTTCCATCTACATCCACAGTCTTGCTAGTGCTCAACTTTACCTTTGTTTTCACAGATTGATCGAAATTTGCAACCAAGTTCTTGTTTCCTATCATATGGTTAGTGCAGCCACTGTCTAATAGCCACATACTATCAGAAGGTTCATGCATGGTATGGAAAGTTAGAAACATAGAGTTAGTACTCTCTGTAATGACATTAGCTCTCTGGTTCCCTTGATCAACTATCTTCTTCTTGCAATCATGATCATAGTAACCAAATTTATTGCAATAATATCTCACCTTTGACTTGTCAACTCTTTTATTATTGTTGAAGCTTTTGTAGTTGATTCCACTTTCATGTTCATGCTCTTCTTAACCATCTCTCTGACTACTATATCTTCCACTTCGTCCTCTGCCTCTCGATCTACTTCTACCTCGACCATTGTCTCTTGAAATAGAAACCCGACTTTTTGAAGGTGGTCTCTAAAGTGGAATCTTTATTTTTGTTTATCCTTGCCTCATGCGATAAAAGTAATCCCATCAACTCATCAACTTTTAATGATGCCAAATGATTGGCTTCTTCTATGGATGCTACCACAACGTCAAATTTGGTATAGAAAGATCTGAGAGCCTTCTCAACCACTGTTTGATCTTCAATATTCTTCACCATAAATATTTCAGTGATTTAAGACAGTTATGACTTCATTCATGAAGGAATCAATGTCCTATGTCTTCTTCATTTGCAGACTTTCAAAATCTGTCCTAGTATTATGCAACTTAACAATATCGACTTTGGCCATACCTTTACAGTTTGTCACCAA
>APFE030315393.1:0-17524 GCA_000404065.3 Pinus taeda
AATATTCAACAACACTTCTACTCCCTTCAGCTAATCGAACAAGTCATCAATGATTGGCAAAGGGTACGTGTTCTTGATCATCTCTTTCTTCAGCTTCCTATAATTAATGCATAATCTGAGGGTACCATCTATCTTTGTCACAAACAAGACCGACACAACCCAACGTGATACACTTGGCCTAACATATCCCTTGTCCAACATTTCCTTCAGCTACAATTTTAACTCAACCAACTCAGGTGCGCTCATCCTGTAAGTTTCTTTCGATGCTAGAGATGCCTCTAGCACTAACTCAATAAAACATTCTAGCTCCTTATGAAGTGGAAACTTTGTAATGTCCTCAGGAAATACATCCCTAAATTGTTACAACATTGGGTACCTGTTCAACACATCTGCATCCTCAACCTTCTTACCCTTATTAGTAGAAATGTATACTGCAAATAGCTTGCAGCCTTTCTTGTGGCTATGCTTCACTTGTATAGTTGTCACCATCCTAACTAATGTGGCTTTCTTCTTACCTTGTAAGACTCTTGGTTCCCCATTGTCATCCATACACTCAATAGCTTTGTAAGAACAATCTACCTTTGTTCTATGTAGATACAACCAAACCATGCCTAATAACATATTGTATGAATCCAACGGTAATACATTCAAATGTTTTGTTGTATGCATACCATTCAAATTAAATGTGCAAGCTCTTAACCAATGATTAACTCGCCTCTTCATACTTGTAGCCAACTGCACTATCCGAGACTCTACATGAAACTCCTTATTCAACCCACACTTATCCACCAAGTTAGGACTAGCATAACTATAATTATATCTAGCGTCAATCAAAATAGAAAAAAATTAATCACAAGGCTTACTGTCCATCTCAATGATAGATTCCTGATGTTTTGCTTTCCTACTGTCCATCGCTACATAGATATGTGGAATACTTTCACCAACATCACCAACAATCTGCGCTTCCTCTATACTATATATCTTAGGCCTTACACCCTGATGTTTCAGAAAATCCCTCCTAAGGGGCTCCTCATCACATGTTCAACACTTCAACCGACTAGTTCCCTCACCTCTATGCTTATGTTTTTGTTCTAGCCCATGTCCTTGTCTAGCTGCATTAAATCTCTTTTGCTGTGCCAAATTTTCTTTCCCATCTACATGTTGAGGCCTTGTCCTCTCAGGCTGCCATTCACCTCTAACTTTGTCTTTTCCTCTCCATCCATATTGAGATTCATTCTTAAGCTTTGATTTCTCATAACAATGCTTCAATTTCCCAATGACTTCCTCAAGTGACCGAGCCTCATCATACTCAATCTCATCTCTAAATTCTAATGGAAAACCACTGACAAATCTCTGAGCTTTAGCCTTCTCATCTGTAAGATATGGTACATACCTCAATAACTTAAGAAACTTGGTTGTATACTCTTCATTTGTCATTGACCCCATCTTTAAGTCATATAACTCTTTAGCCTTCCTATTGTAGTACCTTTTTAACAAGTACTTCTTCGTGAAAATCCTCTTTAATTCCCACCAACTCAAGTCATCTATCCTAATGTCTCTAGCCCGCTTAACATCTTCTCACCAAATGTCTGCTTTACCTTTCACACTATCGATAGCTATCTAGGCCTTCATGTTACTAGTGTACTCATGCAAGTCAAAGAATTTTTTCATTCCAAGTATCTAAGCCTCTGCATCTACCGGCTTCTTCACATCTCTATCAAAATTAGGTGGTTTTTCTTTCCTGAATTCATTTGGATAGTACACCCTATCAGTGCTCCTGTAAGGATGATATCGACAATGATCGTGATGTCTATCAAAACCAGAACTAGAATAATACATGTAGTCTTAGCCCCTCCTTTACGGAGTGTCCAACAACTTGCCATCTCTCACCATGTCAGATCTATTCGACCTATGTCTACCAGTAGATCTATTTCCATATGCTCCATTAGTCTCATCCTCATGTGCATGGCTGATTTGAAGCATCCCTTGTCACTGCAAGTTTGACAAACTCTAAAGAAGTATAGCATTAACCTCTGCTTTCTTCTCTTGTGACTGTAAGATTCATTCATTATCTACCTTACAACTCATCTCTTCCTTTAAGCTTCTCAATGTATCGGCCAAATTAGAAGTATGCCCCACACCACGTTGCTCATCTAATCCATTTGATATCTTTCTTCCTGTAATGCATAATATGTCATATAAACCAGATCAAGATAACCAAATTAGTGTGATACATGTATAACATAATCATAACAATGTATAGACATGCACAAATAAATGAATCAACATATAAACCTCACCCTAACTAGGATCTATTCATCAATGCAAGGCCTTATCAACAATGCATGTTATGACCTCATCCATGACAACAATCATTATCCCATTGTACACATTGCTACATGCAACCAATAATATGCATAAGAAATGCCTAATTAACGACAAATACACTTAATCGCATGTAGTCAAACATAATCGACCAGTTCTTGTAATCAACCTACATTATTGATGCATGTAATCAAAATATTCAAAATGTAACCGAACATACAAGGATGTAAGTAGGCAACATAAAATCAACATGTAAGTGAAAAATAACCATATACATTTAGTCACATACCCGTGTCAATTACTCTTCATGAAATCAACATCAAATTCTCCACGATAACCATACTACAACCCTAACCCATCATCAAGAAAATGCAACAAGAATATAAGTGTAAGAGACACACATGCAACTGACATGGATGCATGACCAACACACATTCAACCCATTCAATCTCAAAGTTGAACAATGCTCTGATACCACTTTGTAACACCCTCCTCCTACATAAACCCAAGTAACCATGTCAATTAGGGTAAATATGAGACGAGAGGCTATTATGATTAGATTCAACCTCCTAAGTAACCTTAAGGAAGTGGAATCGATGAAATATCACATGCATGCATCCAACACCATCAACATAACCCTCAAGAGATAAGTCAACCACTCAGACAGCTAGTTCCTGGGTCCCATTATTGTTTTGGACAATATAAGGCTCAGTTGCTCTCATTCTATGGGCAAGGGAGTGACCAGAGACCTAAAGTTGCTCCCATAGGCCTGCTTGCCAGTGACTATGGTCCAAGCTTGCTAGTTTTGTGTCAGGGACTTTGAGATTTGAGCCACATTTTTAGGGCTCGAAACCAGGCCACTGCCCATAATGGAATGAAATCTCAGAATTAAGTAAAGTATAGGGAAACAATGATGCAAAAGTAAATAGTTGATCAAGGCCTTAACCAGACCCCTACTAGTCATGGCAGATTTTCATCAAACATATCATTGACATGTAACCTAGAGGTGTAAACAATAGAGTTAGGTGTAGGGATCTCTTAATTATTTGAGAATTTCCATGAAACATAATTTCGTTATGTCATTTGTTGCCTTATCACTTATTAGGTCATAGATACAATATTCATTCAAATGCAAGTAAAAACATGTTGAGAGCCAAACCTAGTTGCTACCATAAAGTGAACATATATCCAGCAATATAGGAACAGAATTACAATAAACATATCAGCCATCAAAATCCATATATATACTAGTACATTTACACATGAAAATCAATGGAATGAATTTCTCATTAATCAATGCAATGAACCGACTGGAGATGGGACTACCAAGTTCCACCTGACCATATATTGGTTGAGCCAAGTCTTTCTTCAGCCAATCATCCCCGTGCCATATTCCAAGCACGAATGTGGGACTCATAAAACACATCAAACACCAATCAATGTAGATGGCACCAGAGTTCTCCACCTACACCGTGACGAATTTGAGTGCCTCCTAGTCTCTTAGGCTTTACCATGCATCCACAATCCAATCCAAGGATCACAAGCCCTACCCCTAGACATAGTCTCCATGACTTAAAATGCATTCCATCCCAGAATCACTAAGCCCAATGAAGAGAAAAGCCACCTCTTGTCTTTACCATATATCCCTCCATTCACCAGCAAGGATTCCTAGGCCCACCGAGGCATACAATCTGGCTTTACCATGACCCACAGTTCAGTTCAGGGGTTAATAGGCCAGTGGCTTCGTGTATCCTCAGTCTAATTCAGGGACCACTACCACCATCTGTTTTTCAATTCGGAGATCTACCCCACTCAGCTTCGAATCCAATCTAGCCATCCCACACAAACTACATGACAGAAACCATCTCATTAAATCTATCTGGAAATGGCAAGGCTAGGCTGAAAATACTGTCACACCTAGGAAAACCCATGCTAGGGTGGAAAGAAACACATGCAATCCCATGCATGCCAAGTCTAGTAAGGAAAATACACATGCAAGTTGATACTTGCAATGAACTCTATTGCAGCTTCTTGATCGTGCCTTTTCATACTTGATCTTTGCTTCCTCTTGCCTTTTGCATTTATTTCTCCAATACCAAAGTGCTCCAAGAAAAATCTAGGTGTCAAAGAGTATGAGAGAGAGAGAGAGAGATAGAATAATGAGAGAGCTCCAAAGCTAAACTAACAAAAGGTTACCAAGTGATCCTTAGAAGCCCTTTTATGAATGAGGCCTCTATTTTCTTTAATTTTCCATTATTTTCCTTCATTTTCCACCTCACATGCAACCTGTGACCTTTCACCCCCTTTTTCTCCTAATTTCCATTATTTTCATAAATAAATGTGCCAAAATGCCTTTTTATGCCTTAGTTGTTTCCTTTTCCAATTTCCTTCATCATAAAAAACCAAACAAACTGCCCCCTAGGATGTGTGCCCCAACATTCATCTTGGAATAAGTGTCCCATTCATCCATCATTATTGTTTCCTACTTTATTACATGGAATTTTCAATAGGGTTGTTACACTGTACCATATGACATCCTACATGTGTCAATGCATCCTCCACACTACTAGTAAACCCTCCACGATGTGAGCCATATCTCATATTTTTCCCTTACAAACCTAAGAGGTTTAACTCCCCACATGCTAACATAATTAACACTACTATGCCTATCCTCAGTAATTCTTGTGTCTAATATACTAGTAACAAAGAACCATCTCTAGGCAATTCCTTATCTCTTGCCTTGCCAATTCCACCTCCCCCTACCAGCTTCTTCTAGAAGAGGTTAATCACCTTATGACCCTGCACATAATCAATATGCTAGGATAACTCATGAAATTTGTCTACTCCCATATCAAACCATCCTATCACTAGTGTTTATGGATATATGAAAGTGTTTGGTTGCTTTGTCACCAGATAGATCACACTACTAATGCCCCCATTAACCAAACCTATGTTGTGGTGGGGAATCCCACCTAGATCCCAACAATAGCTTGGCCCTTAGACTCCTTTGGTAACCCATGGACCCTGGTGGACTATGCTTTGGGCCATGGATATATCCAACACCTAGCTAACTCCAATGGATACCAACTCAATATCTATTGCCATCCAACCCTAAGAGAGAGATCAAATGCACAAACACTTGTAGATGAAACAAGTCCCACCTATGGATGTTGTGCCCTATGTAGCTCATGTCCATTATATCACAATCCTATTCCACACATGAGATATGTCTAGGTATCTCTTCCTGTCTCTTTATAATGTGCAGAGGTAACTTAATAGTGTTATTATCTCCATCTATGTACACCTGAAGAGGGTTGCTCTGATGCTCCAGTGTGTACTCCTCTAGCTGTACCATTAGGGAATCCAACCATTCCCCAACATGAGTCAGCCTGGCTACTGACTTGGAAAAAAATGCTCTCATGCCCTCCAACTCCTCATTCTATTGTAAAATGGTCTCTCGGATTATCGTAGCCTTATTTTCAAATGCTAAAAGGTTGTTTTGGAGCTGATGAAACCATTGTGGGTGGCTAACATCTATAAACCTAGTTACAACTCTAGGTACCGTAGTGTCTCCTCACACCTCATCAATTGGGGATATGTCTCATGACACCTCATCAATGGTGGGGACCTATGTGTCCCCTAGCACCTAATCAATTGGTGTATGCTCAAATATCTCCACCAATGTGTCAATTAGCACTATCAAATGAAACTCCAACAAATGTGGCTTCAGTGTCACATTGGGTGTATCCACGTGCTCCTCTCAATCTTGCATGCCCTCAACCTCATGTTCAACCTCCTCCTTAGTCTCCTGATATTTAAAGCTAGTTCTCCACTAGCAAAAGCACCTCCTAATATCATCCTCTAACATCCCTCCTCTACATGATGATACAACCCCTAAACTATGCTTCTCCTTCTCCAATTCATCCAAAAAACGAGGCATGGTAGGACAGCCAGATTGGCCATATGTATGGGTGTTGTACTGTTGGGCTATGTGTGCATGTACTTGGCTTGTATGTCAGTTATGTATAATTTTTTTCATCCCCTCTAGAATCTGTTGATTATGTCTCACCAATTGTTGCCTCTGCCTCATCAACTCCTCCATGATCCCTTATGTACTCTTCTATTTTTGTGTCATTTGAAGTTCCATAAGTTCACCAATCATTGTGCATGGATGTCTAGCACCTCCATGGTCTTGCTAGCTTCCCCACAACCGGCCACGATCATGCTCTTAGACCAATGTAATGTTTTGGTTTATAAATTTTCCTATTTTCTTAGGAAATTTCTTAAAAATTTCTATCATAAATTTCTCCATGCAATTGTAGAACAAGAACCATGAAATTGCAACAGAAATAAAATAACAATTCCAAATAAATCTATAAATTTCGCAATTGAAAATAACACAAGAAATGGAGAATTGAGTAGATTTATTTATTTACTGGAGGAATTATATACAAACCTCTAGATAGAATAAGTTGAAGTGATGGCCACAAAATATTTGTTGCTATAATAAATCATATCTCCAAAATATAACAAAAAATCAATAAGATGCACCTGTGAATTACTCCACAAAAGTTCTTCTGTTGCTACTGCTAGAGGTGAATTTTGATTTATACGCTCAAATCTACTCTAAAATTTCCACAAAATTAACTAGAGACTTCTCTCACCAAAATCTATGATACCTAGAAAAATATTGGGTTGATTCCAAGTGACCCTCAAAGCCCCTAAAAGATGTGAATTACCCAGAAAATATGATTACCGCAATAAGACAGATTTTCTTTTGGCCAAGTATAAAAAAGGAGATGGCTGAATATTTATTAAAATGTTTAGAATTCCAATAGGTTAAAGTGGAACATCAACACCTTGTTGGGTTAACTATTGCTAAATGGAAATGGGAAATAATTTCTTCATATTTTATCATGGGACTACCAAGAACAAAGAGGCAGCATGACTCCATTATGGTAGTGGTAGATACCTTAAGTAAGGCAACCCATTTCATACCGGTACAATCCACTTTTGGTACAACATAGATTTCTAATATCTTCATGAAAGATATTTTTCAACTACATAGAATACCCAAAATGATAGTGTCAGATAGGGATGCCAAATTCACCTCAAACTTTTGGAAAGCATTGTTTGGGGGCATGGGAACTCAATAAAACTTTAGCACAACATATCATCCTTAAATGGACAGTAAAATTGAGAGAACAAGAGGAAACAAGACTCTATTATGGTAGTGGGAGATACCTTAAGTAAGGCAACCCATTTCATACAGGTACAATCCACTTTTGGTACAACAAAGATTGCTAATATCTTCATGAAATATATTTTTCGACTACATGGAATACCCAAGATGATAGTGTCATACAGGGACGCCAAATTCACCTCAAAATTTTGGAAAGAATTGTTTGGGGCATGGGAACTCAATTAAAATTCATCACAGCATATCATACTTAAATGGATGGACAAAATGAGAGAACAAACCAAACTTTGGAAGACATGTTGAGGATGTATGTCATGCACAGACCCACCAAATGGGGGGATTTTCTGCATTTGGCAGAATTTGTTTACAATAACAATTATCAAACATCCATAAAAATGAGCCCTTTTGAAGCCATATATGGTAGAAAATGTCATACACCTCTCAGTTGTAGTCAACTAGAGGATAGACTAATACTCAGGTTGTATTCCTTGCAGGAAATGGAGAAAATAGTGCAGAGGACTTAGCAGAACATTAAAAATGCACAGGACATACAGAAAAGCTATGCAAACAAGAAAATAATGCATATGGAGTTAAAAATTGGAGATCATGTTTATTTTAGGGTGAAACCAACGAAAAATACATTAAGAATGGAACCTGTCCAAAATTGGCACCACAGTTTTGTGGACTGTTTGAAATTATGGACATAATTGGACCTATAGCTTATTAGTTAGAATTACCTAGCAACATTAAAGTTCATAATGTTTTACATGTGTCTTTACTTAATAAATATGTAAATGATAATTCTCACATTATTGATTGGGAAATGCTGCATGTGGAACCTGAAGGAGACTTTCTGGAAGAACCTCTCTGTATCGTAGACCAGAAAGAGATCTAGCTCTAGAATTCGGCTTAAAGTGAAATGGAATAATTTTACTCCCAAAGAAGCTACCTGCAAGCGGGAAGATGCAATGCATAAAACACAGTTTCAAAAGGAAGAAACTGGAACATAAACACTGAGGATGGTGTAAATAAAAAAGGGGAAAGAATGTAATAACCCTTCATTGTTGTAATGTTGTTTTTATTTAAAATGATTTTTTGTTAGTAAGAATGGCAATAAATCCATCAAGTACATTAAGATATTTAGGTAAATAGATATTTTTATTAACAAATAACTAAATGAATTGAAAGTACTTGGGAATGAGACACTTGATGATGAGATTCTTGCCTCAGATAATTATTCCATGGTAAATATTTAACGAATAAGAGAGAAAATAGATTAAATTGATTACCTGGGGAAAGATGTTAAGCTTAGATAAGAATAAAGCATCGTAAGATATAAAATAGGGCTTTAAAGGAAAATCCTAGGAAAGTGGATGTTGAGGACCAGAAAAATGAGATATATTAGTTGGGAGTTAGACACCAAGAAATTTTACCTACAAAAGCCATGAGGGGAGACTAAATACCTGCAAGATCAGACAATTAAGAAAACTTAATTCTTTTCTTATTGGGGAATTATGAATAAAACATAATAACTCTATGTTGAATGCAAGAGGAGATTTACTTGTATTTTATACCCTTTGAAATGAATAAAGAATATTGTCACTGTGAAATGGTAGAATCCATGAAAAAAGCTATAGGAATCCAATGAGCCATGATATATAAGAAAATTTATATGTGTGTTCAGATAAAAACACACTAAAAAGGAAGTAAATGAAACCTAGAAAGTTAGAAAGCCTCACTTGTTGAAAGGAGTGATATAGTCGTGAATCCAGGTAAATGATTATCATAATCACTTGCTCAACGAAATAGGCTCAAGTCTAGAACAAATACAAATGAAACCCCCATCAACGAGAGGACTACATCTCAAAATGGGAACAAGAATATGTGGCTACCAAGTAAAAAAAAAATGTCGAGTCAAAAATATGATTAAGAAAACATGAATGTCAGGGCATCATTCCACGATGGTAGAACCACAAAAACTTACCTAGAAACAAATAATTGCTTGCATAATTGACAAAGTCGGTGCACCCATAGGAAGAATGGGGGGTGCACCTTAAACATTCAAACATGTAACTATGGAAATCCTTAGTAGGTGACAGTCAAGTCCACATCAAATAAAAAATCTTGTATGGAATTTTATAACAAGAACAACTCCGTAAGTAAAAACGCTTCACTATAATTTTATAACCAGAACAAAGAAAAGGAATGGCCTATGCAATACAAATTTTCGTTTTAAGGAATGCTAGCTTGAGCATAAACATAACTAGAAGTCATGGGGATGAATCCTGGCCACAGCTCGGGCCTTAGTCTAGCTCCCAATCTCCAAAAATGTGTGCCATGGCTATAGGTGACTAGACCAAACCATACACAGGTGAATTGACCCAACCAAATGCAAGAATGATGAATGAAACCAAAAATTAGTACGGAGTTAGGGTTAGGTTTACTGTAGAGTGATCTCCACTATTGATCTACAAGAACCTCATCCCACCATTCATGCAGAAAGGACTGACAAACCCAGTTGAGCTTCACATGGACAGGGTATACATGTTCACGGGTGATTGTGCCACCATTCAAAGACCAAACGCGCCATTTGACTCTTTGAAAAAGCATGGTACATGAGGCTAGTGATAACATAGGAGCAGAGGTTAAATTGACGGCCATATGCACATTTTGACCCTTTTTAGCCATCAAACACTGGCTATTTCAAAATATACACGTTATTATTAACTTGCCAATAATTTCTAAAACTGTCATAATGACAGTGTATAAAAAAATTACAAGTTTCAATTTATATATATATAACTTACGTGTTTAAATTTTATTGAGGTTAATAGTAATAAGTACCTACCTAATAGTGTACCTAAGTCGGACTCGTGACTATAACAATTATATGAATTTATGATAACTATCAATGCAACAGGACTACATAGTCCATATCCATCTTGTCTCGGTAGTAGATTTAGATTTAATAATCATTAAGGAACATAGTTAAAATGACGAAGCTCGCCAGTTAAATATTTAACGCATTAATTGAGACAACATTGGCAATTTGGCATTCAATGGTAAAGCATTGATTATGGAGTTAAGTATTTATAAAAATTATGAGTATATTGTGTATAAATTTGTTTCCATACGTTTTTGATCTAACATCGATCTCCTTTGAATTTCATCCCAATTTTATCATAATCTCACATTTGGAAAGATTATGCAGTCGATGCCCAATGCCCATAACAATGCTGGAGCCTGGAGCTTTCACAGTTTCATAAAAGGAATACATGATATTGCAGAGTCTATAAAAGAAAAAAAAAATGGCAAGTGCCAAGTCCACACAACTACTCAGGCTTGATGGTTTGTAACCATCTCCTCTATTCCCCTTAATCACCAATCTACACAGGTTGGTTCATCCATTCATTTATTCTCTAGTTTATAATATAAACCAGTTTTTACCTATGTAAAGATTTATCTATATAATACTCTCTTCTGCAACTTGGCAAAATAACAGGAACAAAGAGATCCTTTGGATTTTGACATCCTTCCTTGTCTTTCAGCAATTCTATTTGGGGTCTCAACATCTAATTGCACACAGACTTATGTTGTTCAAGTGGTCGGCAAGTTAAATTAAGAACCCATATCGAGGGAAAAGTCTCGAATTCGACGCACTTGCTACTGAACAAATCAATGTTCATTGTTTATGATTCTTCTTCAAAGTTGAAATCAATGTTTACAAGGGTATTTCAAGGTCATGGTTCAGAAAAACGATGTATACCGGAGGAAATTGCACCCCTGGGACCTATTTTTTCAAAGGTACACTGGAATTTGTGGTCTTCCCCCAGTTTGAACTATATTTTTCCTTGTACATATCTTTGTTGAATATTCACTTTGATGATTCTGTTAAATTCATGAATAAGCTTCACTTTATGTTAATTCATGCAGAAGCTTCACATTGATGCGTCTGTTAAATTTATGCCAAAGCCTTCGAGTCCTTGAAAATGCCCTTAACCATTTTGTACAGACGCCTTATTTTGAATAGGAATCCCTGAAATATATGCATATGCACATTTGTGTTACAATTTCAAAACGAAGAATGAGCATAGACTAACCAAATATGACAGAGATACCTTTACCCAAGCTCTATTGTCCTTTATTGGTTAGTAAATAGTCCCTTATTATTGAAGTGGATTTATCTTCCGTTTTATTCTGTCAAATTCAGCGACGTTGGAACTTAGCCTTGTCCTTTCAGATAGACCACATTTGTGGGCCATCAAGGCCACTAGAATTTTCACCTGGTCTTGGATGTGGCAATTAACTCCTTTGAAAGTGCTTCAATAGGGTTTTCTCCTGATTTCTTATTGTATTTAGCTCTATTGTTCCCATTAACATGGCACTAAAGCAAGGCTTGAGAATTATTGGAAGTGCTTTGATTTCACCACTTGACAACTGCTCCGTAGACAACCAAGCTTCCATTTTTTTTCTTCAAAATAATGGTTATTGGATTTCAATAAAAGCCACTGTTGCTAAAACCATACAATGATTTGCAAGATTCTAAAATGTTATTTCCACATTCTAAGAAGAATTAGAAATTTTCGAGGGCAATGCTCACTATACAAAATGAAGCCCTCCAATTAAAAATAATACAATTATATTGTTTAACTCACTCACCTATTACAATTATATATCAGCAAAACAATTTTAACTAGAAAGAGAAAATTTACTATTCTGGATGCACGCTAGCTTATCCCAGGTTGTGGTTAAATCCTGACTTTGCATGTAAATGTTTTTCATGGAAGTTCATGAATCTAATTCGAAAGCCACATTGTTCATGGAAGTTCATGAATCTAATTCCCAAGCATTCAAACTGCTCATCTTCTCTCTAATTTCCTGAATAAGAGTGTTTCTTCTTCCTACATTTAAAGGTAACAGGTTCATTAATTTGATTAAATTTAGTTTTTTTAAATAAGTAAATAGTTCAAGGTTTAGACATATTTTGTAAGATTTGAATTTTATCTATTTATCAACTAGTCTAAATCCATCTTAACTCTCTAGATTTATTAAGGGCCAAGTTGTGGTGAATATAATTTGAAAAACTTAAATAAAACTGATAAAAATAGATATTAAAAGTCATGCGATAGGCAATTTAAAAATAAAACCATAAATATAAAATAAAATTTCACTGATGGATAAGGGCACCCATCAAATTTAACCCCTGCATAGGAGTGATCCATGATTCTCCTTGGTATCGGTTCACCCTACCAAGAAGGGATTTAGCATAACCTTTGTATTCAGCGCAATAACTTTAAGAAGTGACATCACCTATTCCATGGTGAAAATAAACTCTAAACAACCATCCTATTATAAAGGAGCCATGACATTTATTTAGCATATATATAACCCTACAATAAGGTGTTAAATATTAAAGTGTGAAGGGGTTCGTTCACACCAAAGAACCTTATGAAATACTGTGGCATCCTAAAGTATAGCAGAAGGTAATAATATTAATTTGAATATAAAATAGTTGCTTTATAGTAGTTTTGCATTCCAAGGTGACTATGGGTTTATCATAGATGCAAATAGACTAACATATGCACTTTAGCTGTAACTCGGTACAAGAACAAGGCCAACTATGAAACCTTCAAGGGGTGGATTCTGACCCTTCTTACCTTGTGCAACCAATTCATTAGTAGAAATAGAAAAAATAAAAAATAGCCCCTTAAATTGGGTATGTGATAATAGATTAGGAATTTTCAGGATAAAGTGAGAGTAAATCTCTATCGTTAAGGTTTTTGTTTCATGTTTTCTTAAATATATGTGTTTAAATTATATATTAATATTTTATTATTATTTAATAATAACGATAACAAATTAAAATAAATTATTATTATTATTATTATTTTAAATATTCTAAGATGTATTATGTAGTAAGTGTTAGTAAGTATTTTCATGGTGATTATGGATTGATGGTTATAGGCATTTACTAGTAATTTAATCTCTATGGGTGCACTAGTTAAATTAAAATTAGGGAGGCCTTATTCCAAAATAGACACACAATTGTAATTATGACACAAATAGAAATCAATAATATTAAACACATTTTTATTATAATTATGTGGATAAGAATATTTATTTTGGAATAGGAATTCCATAATTTTAATTTAATTATTAATAATTTTTAGGTGGATGGTAGGGATTTAATCTCCAAAGAATATTTTATAATATTCTTAGTAGTATCTATAAATAAAAAGTTGATACTTATCTTAAAAGTAGTTATGCATTTTATACCATTTTAATTAAATTGATTAATAAAAAATGCACATGAACATGTGTTATATGAATACGAGTGATGATTTTTGGGCATGTGGTATTAGTAAGTCATGATATTGTAACAAATCCTATTATATGTTAAGAATACCCATGGTAAAGTGGGGATGAATCTTCATGTTTAAATATCTTGTTCCATATTTTTTAAACATATATGTTTAACTCATTTATAAAAAATATTATAACTAACCATAATACTAACAATTATAATTTAGTTAATTTTTTTAATATTAGCAATGGTAGATGTATCATAAAGTAAATTTTTTGATGCCTATGGACATTTAAGACCCATTTAATTTATGTGGCTGCACTAGTAATAATAATAATAATAAAACCATAATTAAGTTACACATTAAGTAGTGTTTGAGACAAATATTTGATCAATAAAAATTATAAAAATATATCTACTTTACCCCTTTTAATTTGAATTATGTCATTTACTTATTAAATTAATAAATAATCTTATAAAATAATAATGAACTAATTTCATGTTGTATCAAACCACTTCAAGAAGCCCATGGAAGCGGAAGCAGGGGGTACAGACAGAGGAAAACAAGAAAACAACAGAGCAAAGAGGCAGGCAGAAATGCAGGAGGAAGTCAGAAGAGAGAAGCATACAGGAGTAGATAGTCAGAAGGCTGACCCCAGCAATAGGATAGGACCATGTAAACCTAAGGCATCCATCACATCCCGTGTGGTGCTAAGTGCTCCAACACTACAGGCGCACAGAGAACATATGGCAACCTATGAAGTGATATGTAAATTCATGGGGTTTTGGCCAACAGAGAAAGCACTACACGCATTGATAAAGAACCATTCGAAACCTAAGGGAGAAATAGAGCTACACCTTGGATCCAAGGGTTTCTTCACAGTTGTGTTTTCAAACCTAGTGGACAAAGACAAGGTGTTTGAAGGAGTTCCTTACTTCTATGCAGGTATAGGCCTTTATATGAGGGTAATGAACTTTGTTCCAAAGCGAGAAACATTAACATCGATGTCGGTGTGGGTAAGACTATATTCCCTACCTCTAGATTACTGGCTACCAAAATCGCTAAAAGCCATAGGTAATAAACTAGGGCATTTTTTAAGAATATCAAAAGCCACTCTACGAGGAAAATATACCTCCTTTGCCAGAATATGCTTGGAAATGAACCTTTCTGGGGCTTTGTCGGATGAAATAATTTTAGAGGTATATGATGAAGAATGAGTACAGGCAGTGGACTATGGGCATGTACCCTTCAGATGTCGCAAATGCCATGAACACGGGCACCTCTTCAGAGACTGCCCTTTAAGTAAAAGAGGAAGGAAAAAACAGAATGAGGTGTTGATTTAATGTGGAAAACTCATGATCAACTCTGGTAAGATGAAAGACCTAATTAGTTACTCCTTTACAAATATTTCTTAATGAAGCTTACAATATGGAATATTAGGGGTCTAGGAAGCAAAAGGAAACAAAGAAATCTCAGCAATAGAATGAAGGTAGAAAAACTAGATATGATATTTATTCAAGAAACAAAATCTTCAATAGAAAAAATAAGAGAAATACACAACAAATGGCTGATTAAATATGAATATCTAGAAATTAAAGTAGATAAAATAGCAGGAGGAATTCTCACACTTTGGAACCCTTAGAAGCTAGGAATCCTAGATGCCGAAGCATCCAGGAACTATCTATTAGTGGTCATCCAACCTTTGGTGGACAAGAAAATTTATTTGATTACAAATGCTTATGGTCTAGAAAAGCATGATGACAAAATCCAGCTTCTTACCTCACTAGAGGAATTAAGGAACAGGCATTCGAATATCCCTTGGATTCTAGGAGGGGACTTTAACATGATCAGGTCCCTGTCAAAAAAAAAAGGTGGAACCAGATCACTAGGCAAAGATTCATAGCATTTCAGAATTTCATAAACAACATGAGGCTAGTAGATACAGAGACAAGTAATGGTATCCTCTCCTGGAATAATAAAAGGAGAGGAGAGTCTCAAGTGGCCTCAAAACTAGATAGATTTATTATCTCGGAGGACCTCATCCTAATAGGCCTTGACTTGTCAGCTATGATACTCCCTTTTGGTGGCTCGAATCACTGGCCTATTCAAATTGAAGCATCCTTTATAAGAATTCCAAGAAACAAACCTTTCAGATTTGAAAACATTTGGCTTACCCATCCTAACTTTATCAACAATATTTCAAAATGGTAGATAGAGGATGTTCAAGTTCAAGGAATTAAAATGTTCCTCCTGCATAAAAAATTGAAACACATCAAACGCAAGCTTAAATATTAGAATAAGAATGAGTTTAGCAACATTTTGGAAGCCAAAAAAATAGTTGAATGAAAGCTACAAGAAATTAATCAGATCCTCATCACAAATGGCTTCAACAAGGAGAGAAAGGAACAAGTTGACCATCACCAACAAGAATGGGAAGGATTATGCAAGCAAGAGGAGATATTCTGGAAACAGAAATCAAGGGTAATATGGTTAAAAGAAGGAGAAAGGAATACTCAGTTTTTTCACAAATCGACCATGGGTCACGGGTCTGATAATAGGATTTCACAAATCAAATATTCTCAAGGAAAACAACTCAATACCCACAAAGAAATAGAAGTTGTTCTAGTTCAATATTTCCAAGGCATAGCTGAGGAATCCCTTTTAGATAGATCTCAATTCATCAAGGAATTTACAAAGCACATTCCTAAGCTTGTGACAAGAGAAGACAATTATAATCTAAACAAACCAGTGAATGAAGAGAAGGTCAGCGGAGTCATCAAAGAGATGAAAAAATGAAAAGCACCAGGTCCAGATGGCTTCAATGTTGACTTCTTTAAAGCATGTTAGGAATAGTCAAGTACGATATCATCGATGTGGTGGAGGAATCAAGGAAAAACAAAAAAAATTTGAAGGCACTCAATACCTCTTTCATATCCTTCATTCCAAAGCAGGTTAATGCTATGACACCAGACAGATTTACACCAATAGCATTATGCAATGTGGTGTACAAAATTATTTCCAAAATAATTGCCAACAGGCTTAAGCCCCTTCTTCCAACTCTCGTGTCTGAGGAGCATATTGGATATGTGGAAGGCAGCAAATTCTCAATAATATCATTCAAGCTCACGAGGTGGTTCACTCACTTAAGAAGAATAGGCAGGCAGGAATGATTATACAACTTGAACTAGAAAAGGCCTATGATAAGCTAAGTTGGGCTTACATCAGGGATGTTCTAATAGCCTATGGATTCGACCATAACTAGACAAGATGGGTAATGGCCCTTGTAACTACCTCCAGGTTTTCAATCCTGTTAAATGGTTCACCATTCACAACCTTCAAACCTTCGAGAGGTCTCAGACAAGGATATCCACTCTCACCCTTCCTCTTTATTCTCATGATGGAAGGGCTTGGAAATGCTCTCAAATTTGCCAAAGCAGAAGGCCAAATCAAGGGTCTCAAACTTACCATGAATGGAAAGGCTTTGACCCATCAACAATTTGTGGATGATACCATGTTGCAGGGTACTCCCACAGTCAAGGAAGCTCTAGCATATCAACAAATCCTGAAAAACATTGCAAAGGCTGCGGGTACAGAGGTAAGCCTTTCCAAATCAAAGATCTTCTTTTCTAATACTGACATTGCTATTGAGAGACATATTTCTAGAATTCTAGTCCTTCAGAGAGATATGCTACCC
>APFE030315402.1:2200-111362 GCA_000404065.3 Pinus taeda
ACATTGAAAGGAACATAATGAAAAATCAAGCTGGTAGTCTCGGTTTTGAGATCCAGTGGTAAATCTCTGTGTATATGTTTTTTATGTGTTATGCTCTCGCATTTTTATTTTTCCTGTGATTTAGAATTCGTATGCAGGTAATTTCTGTACGGGGTTAAAACCTACACTGTGTGCGAAAATTACCAGCATTGGTGCATGATGGATGCCTCTGGCTAGGGACGAGGATCCCAATCGATGAAATGTTGATAAGAAGGACTATTGGGCTACCTCACCAAGGAAAGGACCCCACTAAAGATCTCATTCGTAAAAATCAAAACAAGGAAATGACAAATATCATGAAGGAGAAGTTCAGGATTATCAAGAAGTCACACGGTTATGATATCAAATCTATTAGTGACCAAGGGGTGCACTTTTCCGCAAATATTTTAATAGGAAAAATAATGAGGAAGTGTAAAGAAAATGATATTCTAACAACCATGGTTTTTTTGGATGCACAGTGCAGTGATGGGCTTCTGTTCAACTAGGTTGGGTACTTATGCAGGGAGTTTTTGGAGGACTATCGGGAAGCGCAGGAGGAAGGAAAAACATTTCATTACACATGATTGATCTTGATCATCATGCTGTTTGCATGGGAGGAGCTGGAGGACTCACAGTTTCCTCCTATTGAATCAGATGTATGTGAAGCCGCGCAATATGCCTCACTATGGAAAACTAAGGAGTCATTGTGTGCACACGAGAACAATATTTTCTTTGTGCTATTGAGCATGGATTTACACATGGTGGTGAACCAGTATCCTAGGTTATCACCTAGTTTGTATGAGTAGTATTCCAACATCGCATCATTCAAGGCTGATTTTCATAGAGTCTACATCAAGGCACGAAAGGATCCAACATATACATGGAACCCTTCTCCACACTTGGTCACTGAAGATGCCCTACTTGCAGTAATATAGAAATGGTCAGTCAAATGGATGACCCCAACCATAGAAGACATTGAAGTAGCAGGGGGCACCGTGCATCACATGGGTCCAAGTGAGACAGAAAAAGGAAAATAAGCAGAGGAACCAAAGCCAGACACACAGCCAGAGATAGAGACAAAGATATAACAACATATCTAGGACCCTCTCAACAATGTAGATCCAACAGAGGAATCACCGTTCATCATCAAAGAGAGGGTACCTATAGTAACAATGTTAGGCCCAACGAAGAAATAGAAGGAGAGAAAATCTGAGGGCGTGATACCACTTGTCCTCACTAATGGGGACATCGATGAGATTAGGGAGAAGGTATAGGAAGTAATGGCAGAGACCTGAGGTAAGGACAACGATCATTAAAAAATGATTTTGATAGAGGTACAGCAAGGCATCACGGAGTTAAAGGCACTGGCACAAACATCCAACACAGATAGTTTAGCTACCGTAGCAAGAGAGACCAATCAAAAAACATTTGGAGTAAGGATTTTGTAGGTACCATTTGGATCATTGTAGTTTGAATCACCAAAGGATAGAGAACTAGGAAAATCTTGGGACAACGTCAACATGAACATTATCGCATTACTGATTCAGGTATTACATGAATTGCATCAAAATATTATAGATGAACTAAAGGAGTGAGAACAACACACTTCCTTGTCAAGAATTCAGGTGGAGAAGGATAGAGCTTCACTAAAGAAGCAAATTGATCAATTGATAAAGGAAAGGGATGGAGCATGCCAACAATAACATCAACTGGAAAAAGTCATTGCAGATACTTGTAGCACAATTTCAGATGTGAAGGTCCGCAAAGAGGAGTCACTAGCAGAGAAGGTCACGATGCTTGCCCTCACGATAAGAAACTCAAATAATAAGCTCACAGAGATGAAGTTTGAGTATAAAGTAAATATTACTGAGCTGCAAATGAGGCTACAGCTAGTCATGCCACTGAACATATGAGAGCAGTGGTAAAAGGATTCGAAATCTACACTAAAATGAATCTCTAACACAGTGGCGGACTATGCCAAACTACTAGATGAAACCATGAAAATTTGGACCCCACTGCAGGAGGATCAAAATATTCAGAAGATTGAGGAGGAGTTCCAAATGAAGAAGAAGTAGTTGGATGAAATCCGGGTAACTGCGAAGACATTACTAGTCTCGAAGAGGTGCATAAGGACCACTAAATGAAAGACTCTTCAAAGTAGATTGAAGACCTTCGGTGAAAGGAGAATATTTTGGCAAAAAGGACTCAACCATGGCATGATGAGGTCATCCAACTTTCGTAGGTAGTCAACAGTAAGATCATGGAGCTACAAAAGAAGAAGAAAGAAGTGCTACAAAAGACTGTCAGACCAACCACAGAGGCATTACTAGAATAAGTGTGATGAGAGGAGAAGTAGGTAGAAGAAATATTTTAGCATTATAATGCCGATTATATGAGCATCACTGCAAATATTCGTCGCACAATAGCTGAGTGACTCGGGATGGGTCACATGTGAGTATTGGAGGCCTGTTGGGTGCTACCCAACCTGGTCCAATTTTGGTCAAAGACTCTGCATTTTGAGGAGAAGAGTGTGCGGAGTCTACGAAGTTCTATTCACCACATAATGTCTAGGAGCTTTGGGGTGGGTCAAAGCCCCTCATTTTGTAATGGGTATCAAGAATTTATTTCATTTTTTTTTCGACCCCATAGTATGTGGACCATGGTTTTTTAGTAATGAAATATCTAAAACAAGATGTAATTCTTTGTCGAAGGGAGTCAGTCATAGATGAATTGATCATACTTTCTGTCTTTAGTCAGTATTTTGGGCCTTAAGGGAAGGCTTCACAACTCAGTGCACAGAGGCCTTGGAAGAGTCTGCAACTGAGTGCATAGACTACCTGTAGCTGGGTGCACAGGTTGAAGAAGTTGTATGTACTAAAAGATCTATCTTAAAAAAGAAGAAGTTTTGGTGAAGTCTTGTGTATATGTATTCTTAATATATGTTCATATGTATTGATATGCATGAATTTTACTTATTTATGTGAAAGAATACATGTTATATTGTTCTCTGATATGTTTATGTAATAAGTGCAAGTCTATGAAGTAAAGTATTAGTGTGAAGTCTTTTACATATGAAAAGTTGTATATAAGTATAAAATATTGTTGGAAATAATACTCAAGGGGGGGGGGGACTAAATCAGTATTAGTCAAATCAATAACTTTTTCTTTTCATACTCAAATTTATATACACTACTTCAATGAAGGTAACTCGTGTGTACACACAACTATCTTTAAAGCAACTAGAGTATATCAAACAAACTTATGATTCAGTTAAGTCATGATATGTTGATCTTTAATCAGTGCATTAGTACTTCATTAACTATATAAATAGTAACCATGTGCAGTAATAATAGAATAAACCATCAAACATAAGCAACACACATGAACACTAAGATTTAAGGTGGAAACCTAATGCGAGACAAAAACCACCTGTTGATGTCTTCATTTAATATAAGAAAAACCTATTTACAATCTTGTACAAGTGCAAACTCATACCAGTATGCAGGCACCCACCTCCAAAAGGCTACAACCTTCTCTCGTTCTCCAGCTTCTACTGGAAGGAAGCTGCAACCCCCTAGATCTTGTACTAGCTGATCTGTTTACTAGTACGTAGGCACTAGCCTACAGAAGGCTCCAACCTTCAGTCATTTTCAAACTGCTACGGGAAGGAAGGTCCAACCCCCTGGCTCTTGTACTAGATATATGTTTACCAATTCATAGGCACCAACCTAGAGAAGGTTGTGACCTTCTCTCTTCCTCCAGGGACCACGTTTCATTAATTTTTAGACTGGACACTCTTGGAAAACAACACCACAATATAAAGGCGATGCTTCATCCAATTTTCATACTAGACCCATCAACAACATTGAAGCTCGAATTCAATCACCACTGTAATACAACCAATCACTGAAAACCCATCATCACTGAAGCAAATCACAATCACTCATTCTGAACATTCAGAACACTATCACCAGAACACAAAGTATAACCCAAAACTCTACATTAACAACCAGAACCAACTGCAACTTCAAACATCATATTTCATAATGTATACGCTACTTAGATGTGCTGAACCAGCGTGTATACAGGCTTTTACCAAAGAGAACCAATGTATAGATATGCAAATACTAACTTAAAACTTCACAACCATTCCAGACTTCAATCATACCTAGATCATAACATTTACAAAATAAAAAATGCGTCAGTATTCAGATATAGACTATCCATGATCAAACCACATAATGATAATTCATTTTAGATCTTATGATCCTAATCAAACAATAGATCTCATCCATCATCATCCACTTAGGTGCATCCTTAGTTCAGATCAAGCAAAGCATTAGAAACCCATAACTTCCATATTTTCTTTTGATCTTGCTCTTCATAATATATTCATTACTTGCACACTTATCCCTTTGATCTTCTCCTCCTTATATAGTTTTATGTCTTTCTCAATACCTCGGACCGAAACCACTTAGGACAAATACCTTAGACCAAATACCTTGGACCAATACCTCAAACCAAAACCTCAAACCAAATACCTCGTACCAATACCTCAGACCAAATACCTCATAACAAATACCTCAGGCCAACACCTTGGACCAAAACCTTGATTTTCCATCACATACGCGTTTTTCCTTCTGTGAAAGTGTGTGCATACGTATACAATCCTTTTGTTCTATTAACCTGTGTGTATATGCTACTTCGACAAAATGAACCAGCGTATACCTCTCTTTCTTCAATATCTGGAGTCTGATCTGTAATCCTTTGTTGTTAACCTGTTGCACTGTGAACTGTCATCTATGTGAGTTGCCATCAAGTCCAACACCTATATCATAATGCCAAATATCTCCCCCTTTGGACTTGATGGCAACCACAACACCAAGATACTCTCCCCCTTTAACATCAAGGGCAAAGGGCAGACCAAGATATTCTCCCTCTTTGATATTCATTATGTTGTCCATGCTCCCCCTGAGTACATGCAGAGTTTGCAAAGATATTTTTCAAAAGAATAACATGACTCTATAACTCAACTAAGTGAGTATGACATCCCTAAGACCTATGACTCATACATACATCAATCACCCAACCAAGTGGGGTACACAAAATTTGACTCATCCACTAAACCAAGTGGGGATATACCAAATGTTTATACATGAATGAAATAACAATTATTACATCACCCTTCCCATGCATAGTGGGTTTACAAATTAGGTCTTTACATGACCTTTACATCAAATGATATACATGACATTTATAACAAGGACCAATGATATAAACAAGACCATGATATTCATCAGCAACTATCATACACCATAAATGATCTATACCATAAGCATCTATGAGCAACATCAAGATCAACAACTTGTATATTTTCATCCTCAAAAGAGTCATCTGAATCGAAGCAACTATGTGAATCAAGCATCATAAGTATCATCATGTACCAAGGTCTTCTATTATAATGCTAACAATTCATTTTAGAAACATATGCTCCCCCTGAACATGTGCCATCTGTTCACTGTCAGATATGATTATTGCATTTTTCCATAAGAATCATCAAGACATCATCATCAACCAGTTATTCATCAACTTATTAACAGCTTATGAGTGCCAAAAACACTTCCATATATCATCATCAAACTGTAATCATCATCAATCAGAATAGAAAAGATAATTGATAGTTGACTAAACCATATCATACCCCTTTTCCTGAGTTTGTTCCACTTCTTTTTCTTCAAAACACCATATACGCAACTGTGCAACTTCTAATTCATGTATATATGCGACTTGTCTTCATGATAACTGCATATGAGATTTAGAACACTGAAGTTCCACACTTTCAGCTCTCCCTGAGTCTGTTATGTCTGTATACTATGCTATGCCACATCTTTCTGACTATACTTCCTTCTTCTTCCATATCTTTGAGTGTGATGATGTTTTCTCCTTTTTTTATGGTGGCTGAAATTTTCTCCTACATTCCTTTGCTATATGTCCAAACTTGTTACATGCATAACATTTTACATGTTTCATATTCATTCTATAGCAATCAATGGCTTTGTGACTAAACATATTGCAAGAAAAACAATACCCTTAAAGTCCTTGGAAGATGATGATCTTTCTGTTTGATGGTCTTGAACCATTCTACTTTTGCATCTCGACCCAACATGTCCAAAATTATGGCATATAAAACATTCAACATTATTCATCGGAGGAAATAACTTACTATCACTTCCATAGTTAGGAGTAAAAGATTTTCTTTGAAGACTTTCTTTCCTTGGTTGTTGATGGGGTTGACCTCTCATCTCCTTGTTGAGCATTTTAGATTTTGCATTAGAGTTCCTTGCCTCATCTTGTGAGAAAGATTCACCTTCAACAGATTCATGACAACCAAGACCAGTTTTGATGGTTGGAGACCTTTGACTACTAAGAATATTATCCAAAATCTTAGTACTATCTTGAAATCGTAACTGTTTATCCTTTTCTTCTAATTTACCTCTTAAGATATTTACCTCAACCTGATATGGTTCTTCCTTTCCAAGATATTGCTTCTTCATGATTTGTTCAGCCTTTCTTCCTTCTTCCACTTGTTGCCTTAATTTGAGAATCTCATTTTCTTGTTCTTCATCTGCTTGAGGTAGTTCTTCATTCTGCTTATTTGATTTTTCAAGATCTTCTTTTGGAGAGAGGATCTTAGCTTCAAGACTTTCATAGTAACTAGATCTATATTTAAGTCTCCTGATTGTTGTGCTCCTTTCATTTACTTCATTTCTTAATGATGTCACTTCATCCTGCAGATTTTGACATTGATCTTCCTTTTCCTTGCACTGCTTCCTTACTTTGTTTCCTTCCTCCAACTGAGCTTTTAATCTGGTAATTTCTTCTCTGAAGGCATGCTCCCTTTTATTAAATAGATAATTTTGATCTCTAATTTTATCTGTGAGTCTCTTAACTTCTACTTCTATATTTCTTTCACTATCACTTTCAATATCTTCAGAATTTCATGAAAAGAGAAAAGTATCCCCAGAGGACCAAAAATTTGTACCTGATACTTCTTTTCCTTGTTCATCTTCAATCTGAGGTGATTCTAAATCAGAATACTTACTTCCACCTAATGGCCAATTGTCTCTCTTGTTGTCAATGTTCCTCTAAGATGTCTTTTTCTTTTGAGGTGCTTTCTTCTTTAGCTTCTTTCCCATTGTTTCTACGAATCTCCATCAAGCGATCAAGCTTCTGCCAAAGGACCTACTTTGATTCCAATTGTTGGAAATAATACTGAGGGGGGGGTGAATCAGTATTAGTCAAATCAATAAATTTTTCTTTTTAGACTCAAATTTATATATGCTACTTCAATGAAGGTAACTTGCATGTACATGAAATTGTCTTTAAAGAAACCAACATATATCCAACAAACATATGATTCAGTTAATTCATCATATGTTGATCTTTAATCAGTGCATTAGTACTTCATTAACCATATAAATAGTAACCATGTGCAGTAATAACAAAATAAACCATCACACATAAGCGATTTCTGGGTGCAGAGCACAAAGTTGTAAACGAGTCATAGGGTTGTCCGCCCTCATTTTTGTAATGTAATGTCGTCTTTAGAGATCTACCCATGGTCCATGGACCATGGGATTGTATAAATAGAGTGAGGCGCTAAGTTGTAAATCAGTTAGAGAAGTAAGCAATAGATGGAGAATTTAGTCTTATCTAAGTGTAGAGTCGAGTCTTGGGTTGTATAGTAGGAGAAGGCTCTGCAACTAAGTGCGCAGAGGCCTAGTAGTCTGTAGCTGAGTGCACAGGGCGTGTCAAGTCTGTAACCATTGGATAAGTAATAAAGAGAAGTTTCATATCATTTATGTGTATCTTTTTGCTGTTTTCTTCATTGAATGTATTTGGTATAAATTCCATTCTATTGTTTATATGTTGTGCAAACATATATGATTGTGTTGATTAAGGGAATATAAGATAAGGAATCTATTTACAAGAAGTTAATTAACAGTTATAAGAAGATAAGTAAGATTTGTGGTGTAACTTGGGGAAATAATGCAGATCACTACCCTAGTAGTGAGAAAGCACCACAACCCCTAGTTAGGGTTGTACGAGGGCGATTATAATAAATTGTGAATGCCTCACGAGTCAGGGTAGGGTGCGAAGTGACCTGCGTGAAGGCATTCACAGTTGGACTAAATCGACCCCTCAGACATCTCAAGGGTGTGGAAACTTGGTTCCAGCATCCCCCCATACTGCTTTGGGTGAGGCATCAGTTTGCGCTCCATGGGCTATTGCCGAAAGGGCTAGTACTGTAGCTATTTGTTTAGCTAATTAATTCTGAACCTAGGTCAAGCCCCCTTGAGCCAACAAATGGTTCCGTTATTAGGACCGGAATCTGCATAGAGATGTCTGATTTCGTATCATTGGAATCCAACTAAGAAGGAAATAGAAGGTTGGTTGGACAGGAGGATTCACAAGTTTGCGGTGCGGGAGAACAAGAATCCGCAACTGACAAAAGAAGAGTGGTTAGACTGCAACGTGTACACAGATATCCATGAAATCTTCTTTGCATATTTCCCTATTGAGTTGTACCAGTGGATCATGAAGCTAGCAGATAGCCAAGGAAGGTGGAAGCTTGACAATCCTATTGTGTGGACCCCAGAATTGGTGCGTAGATTGGAAGCATCAGAGGATAATATCACGCGTGTTGTTGATCATTGGCTTGATCAGATTATAGGAGGATTCATTACTGAGTTCACGGTAGATACTTCAGTCAACTATAGCGAGGAAGAAAGACGTTTTCTCAAAGGACCACGAGGTAAGTACGTAAAATATCTGAATTCTTGGATTAAAATGATATTGTGTGAAAAGAGGGTTATGCAATTACCTTGATGTTCAGATCTACTGAAAGTGGAAAAACTACAAAAATGAAGGAAGTAAGGGACCAAAGAATAACCCTTTGATTTCACCTCCTCAAGGGGACAAGGAAGAGCTCACGAAGGTCTCACCGTGAGTGCGATCAATTTGATAAGGCAGAGGATTCTGCGCATACTGCCACTAGCTTCACAGCCTTCACCTCCATATTCACCCATACTACCTCTGCCACAACTGTGAGTCTATAGGTTTTAACCCCGTATAGAAATTACTTGCATACGAATTCTAAAACACAGAAAATAAACAATGTGAGAGCATAACACATAAAACACATATACACATAGATTTTCCCCTGGATCCCAAAATCGAGACTACTAGCTTGAATTTTCATTATGTTCCTTTCAATGTTATAATACATATTTATACATGCCGAAGCATCCAATACCATGGACCGAAAACCATTGCGTCCAAAACCATGGACCGAAAACCATCGCGTCCAAAAACATGTGTGAAATCATGCACAAACCATAGGTGGGTCCGCCCAACCTAACATAGGTTCCAAAACCAAATTTTTTCGAGGCGCTGCCCTGGACCCCATAGAGTGGGGTTACTTGCACCCCTCAAACCCCCTATGACCACCCCGCTATGCAATCAACACAACGAATGGGGGGCTCTGCCCCCCTCTAACCCCCCAGTTAACTAGGTGGGCTAGTCATGGAAAGAATATAACACAACCCAACACTCTTTGGATGCAAAATTTAATTCCTCATCCAAGGATCACCCATTTTGCATACTTTCAATGTATCATTCTACACGAAAAATGAAAAATACATGAAAATACTTGATTACAATCACGTTTTTCATGTATTTCTCATTTTTCTTGTAGTAGGGTCCATCAAAAGAATGCAACATGGGTACTCTTTGGATGAGGAAACAAATTTTGCATCCAACGAGTGTTTCTGCTTGAAATTTGAGTAAACCCATAGGGAGATAAGTTGAAAATACGATTTGAAAAAATAGTTTTTTCTTTTTTCCCTCTAAAATTTGATGATGTAATCTAATCTTATTTTATTGTTTCCATTATTAATTTATAATTTCCTTAGGAGGCCCATTTTAGACCTCAAAATTCCCCTAATGCGCCTATGTGAGCATTGTTTCACTATATCCCAAGCCACCCTTTGGTATGGTGACACCTCTTTGAGAATCTAAACACTTAGTCCCCTTGACTCATACATGCAGTACCAAAAGAGATTTGAAATTTGAAATCCACCATTACCTTTCTCCTACTATATTCACCTATTCTTTCCATCATAAGATAACCAAGAAATAACAAATGGCATCCATACACATCATGCATAACCATATTATTTATTATAAACATTTATACAAGTATTTTGGAATCCACCATTCTGAATACACTCGGCATTTCCATAGCATACTACATACATATCCAACAGGGGGGGAATCATTCCCACCTTTGCATACCCGATCACTTCCCCCCTCCCTCATCACAATTATATGTTGGGGGGTAGTATATCATGTTTGGGGGCATGATGACCCCTTCACCCACCCACTTGGCCACTTTTTCACTTGATCATTATCCAGTCTCAGCCTAGGCCCTAAGTAAGGTAGATTATACTTTCATTTCTTGGATAGTTTGTCATATCGACCTCTCTAACGAGCCATCTATACTTTAGGTATAATAGTTGATTAATACCATATATTGAAAAAATCTACTATATGTGATGCCATACTTACCATCTAATACCCATGTTTGGCTTGGTGGATGAGAATGACTCTAGAACTCCTCTCGTAGTTCATTCTCGTATTTGTTTCTTACTTGATTCTTCGCTGGAAACCATTCTTCCAAGAAGCATTAAGGCCATTTTTAGATAAGGCCTCCTACCTAAAATTTGTAGATATGAATTTTGATGGTTGGTTTGTTTACAACAATGTAACACCCCCTCCTAGGTCCACCCAGAGTAACCATGACAACTGGGGTAAACATGAGGAGAGATGTTATTACAATTAGATTTAGTCTCCTATGTCACCTTAAGGAAGTGGAATCGATGGAACATCACATATAGTTATCCAACATCATGAACATAACCCTCAGGAGACAATTCAGCCATTCAGACAGCATGTCCCTAGGTCCCACTGCTATTCTGCAGCTCTTAGGACATAGTCTCTCTCATGCTATAAGCAAGGGAGTGACCAACAACCCAAATTCTCACAAGCCTACCTGCTAGTGACTGTGGACCAGAATTGCCAATTTTATGCTAGCGACCACAGGATTTAAGCCAATCTTCTAGTCTAGAATCCTGGTCTCTGCTGAGAACTTGTTGTAACTTCCATATTTCATTAAAAACATGATAACAATGTTGATCAATCAAAAATCACGCTCAAGACTAGGCTTGAGCATCCCCAACCGGAATTGACATTCTGTCAAACACTTGGCATCAATGAAACCTAGAGGTCTAGGATACAAGACATAGCATAAATGGCTGAAAGAAATTATGAAACATAACCAGAAGGATCACCTCCTTCTCCATTTAACTACTACATCATCAATTAGGTCTTGCATCCATCCATTTAACAGTTACAAGTAAATATATGAAATAATTATGACATAAACCAGTCATTTAACCATGCGTATAACCAACATACAACCATATAAATATTAGAGATATAACAACCATTAAATCCACATATAAATCAATCCAAAAGTAAGAGAACTTTTCTTTTATTACTAATCATATACAAATCTGACCAAGTTCAGGACTTCCACGTACAATCCAACCATAGACATGGCTGAACCAAATCTCTCATTCATCCAATCACCCCCATGCCATATTCCAGGCTTGAATGTTTGATTTCATTGAAAAACCAATCCAAGAACAATTAAGGGAATCCAAAGGTTAAACCACCTCCACCCTCATCAAACCGTGATCACACCAAAACCGATGCTCTGATCACAACCAAATAGAACTTGGAATGCCATCCAAAATCCATCGCTATCCTTGAGGAGTTTTCCATCTCCTTGTCTCTTAGGATTTACCAAAATCCAAACTCGGATCACTATGCCCTAAACCAAGACTTCTCCCTCCAGCTTTACCGTGTATCCTGTCAAAATAGGTCAATGGATTCCTAGGCCTTTAGGAATGAACCTTGAGACCACCTCTGCCCCAGATTGTGAAATCCATTCGGCAAGTACAAATCTCAAAACTGAAATAACATACCACGGCATCCAAAAAAAGGCTAGACTAGGCTAAAATCCGTTGTCATAACTCGACAAAACCATGCCCCGACAACAAGATAACCATACACCAACATGCAAATCCATGCATGTCCAAACCAACTAGGAAAACACACATGCAAAAGATTACATACAAGTATTTTTGTTGAAGCTACTTGATCATGCTTTCCTTTCCTTTCCTTTGCTCCAAACTAGAGTGCTCCAAGAAAACTCTAAGTGACCAAGAGTGAGAAAGAGAGAGAGAAATAATGAGAGAGCTCCAAACATGAACTGGCCAAGAGATTTTACACTGACCAAGCCTGAGCCAAGAGCTTGCCAACTGATCCTCAAAAGCCTTTTTATTAATGAGGCCTATATTTTCTTCATTTTCCATTATTTTCCTTCAATTTCCTCCTCACATGAAACCTGTGACCTTTCACCTTACTTTTTTGTTATTTTCCCTTATTTTCATAAATAAATGTGCCAAAAATTCCTTTTGCCTTTTAATGCATTTTTTTTGCCTTTGCCAATTTTCCTTAGCCAAAACACACATTCAATGATGCACACTAGGATATCTTTGCCCAACATTCATATTGGAATATGTGTCCCTTACCCGTGGTCTTATTTTTGCATTTATTTACATTATTACATGGAATTTTCACCAAGGCTATTACATAACCCTCCCCCTTGGGGGAACACCATCCTTAGTGTTAAACCACACCAAGACCTCAATAAAACTACTGAAAAGAAAACATACTACCCATGGAGCTTTATAACTTAGCTCGTTGCAATATTTACAATGAAGAACCTACTCAAAAGAAAAACATCATGAAAACATGACAAGATAATAACCATACCACTTATTGGAGCTTTATCACATAGATCATTACAGTATTTACAATAACCACATATATGCATATGCACATTTGCTAAACCAACAAATAAAAGGATACGATGCCCTTATCAATCAAAAAGGGAATCTAGAGACTCAAACCTCCACCCTTAAATTAGTACCATGATTCATCTCCTTCCCAGGAAGTCCAGAATCGACTGCCACAGTTAAAGCTACATCCAATGTCTAGTGTTGCAATCCCGCGCCACTTGTCCTCATAGTGAACAATTACCGACTCGTTATTCTAGGGCACACTCCCAATGTGCATCTGATTCCATCTGGAAATTCTCATGACCAAAAAAAATCCATCCTCAAACATCCCTTCTTTGCTATATAGTCCCTCGGGCAATCCAGTCAATCCTTCCCTGTAGTCACTCACCTTCCAAGTTCTGTTGTAGCCCCCATCCTGGGCTAACCATCCCTTGGCAAGGCTTCCTCACATTAAAAGATACAAAAACCAAGGTATATACCTGCCTCAAGACCACCATATTGGTCATAGCATGCTCCTGACAATAAATGGACACAATTGGGTACCAGTGTCCCACAATGGCCCTGCTCCTAAAGTAATGTAGTGGCCAATCTAGGGTGCTATATTAGACTAGATTTATTATCAACCTGGGTAAGTAAACTTCGAGGCGTGTGCCTAAAATCTATAGACATAAAGGATTCCTAACTAAGTTTTTGTTGTGATAGGCGTCAATACTTCTTTACAGAAGGTTGAGGTATGTTTCCCCTCACTTTAACACTTAGATTACCTAGATTATCTAACTGTCCCAAAGATACAAAGTATAGCTAGACTGAGATTTTAGTCCCCTTACAAGGATGTTATGCACAAAACTCTGTCTAATTAATACTGAAGCACTCATAAAGAAATAAAAAACACACCGAACTTTAAATACATAAACAAACAGAGTTTATGGAAATGCCTTAAAACATAACGCTGGATGAAATCTCTTACAAGACCTGATTCAATGATCTAACAATGATACCTTTAAGCAATCACCATAAATACTATTTGTGAGAAATCGTGATCGAATTGACAAAATCATGAGCATGGAAATAACATCAACAGTATGTTTTCTATGTAAATTCAAGAGATATGGAAATGACATTAAATGATATGTGTTCAAAAGCAATGGAAATGCATTCTATGTAAATTCAAAAACAATGGAAACGAAAGGAACAATATACCAATCCACGTAGGGCCCGTCCACGTTTCAATGGTACACTGGAATGAGCTCAATCAATCTACAATATTAACGTATAGACAATGCTGGAGTGAAATCGTAATTATATTAAAACACTGAGAATTGCAATCACGTAGATGAATTTAGTTCTTCAAAACAATACACAGAGGTAATCATAACTTGTTTTGAAAACAAAAACAATACAGAGTCTTTTATCTGCCTTCCTATCTTGAATCGAATGCACATTCATTGAAGCAATTGTTTCTGCTTTTACAGTGGAATGATTTGTGGTCATTCTAAGATGAACCGATTTCCAAAAAGACAAAACGATTTCCAAAAAGACAAAATGACACCGGTTTAGAAACCATGGCTTTTACTGCCTTTGTAACCAAAAGGCTGGGGTTTGACCCCGTGTTGACCGCATAAGTAGGAGCTTTTGATCTGCTGTAAAATCTATTTTTCTCCATGCTTGTACATTCAGGTGCTCGTCCCTATCCACTTCTTTGGCTTGTCTGTCATGCCATGTGCCAGATGATAAACCATTTACAGGATGTGATGTCTTCCTGCAACCTTTTTTGTTAAAAATTCCTAATTTCTAACATAAAAATTCATAAATTAACTTTAATGCAAACTAACAACTATAACGCTATTAACTAATCAATTTTGATGGATGTAAAGGGGTCTATGGAGGGAAAATATAGATAATTGATGATGTTTTTAGAAGAAAAAGAGGGTAATGGAATGGTACCAACAAGTACTACGCCAGGATACTGCTTAATGTTCCAATTTCTTTTGCTATTGTTGTCGATTCTTACAGTCGATTTCAACCACCCAATCGGCATGTTCATGCATTCTATTCCAAGCACATAATTTCCATTAAATTCAAATAAATTGAAATAACCTCAAATCATACCTCATTGGTAGTTCGTCAATAACGTACATTTGCAATCATGTTCGCTTCCTATCACAACAAGTCAAACTAACATATTTGACCAAATCAACACGTATGAAATTATCACATCAGGTTAGCTCAAAACATAACCATCAAAATCATAAATCACATGTAACCATCAAAATCATATATCACATGTAACCATCATAAACCCAATCATAGATCAAATGTAATTGTCATAGACTAGAATCATAAATCACATGCATACTAAAACTGAAATAAAATATTGATACTTATCCTTTAATCAATCCTTAACTTCCACCTTTGTGTTTATTCTATACGCACTCCAGATCGATTGCCACAATAGACAAACACCCAGTGCACATACACGTAGTGTGCAACACACACATACAGCTACACACATCATACAACATCATGCAATACATGAGTCTACACCAGTGCCATATGTACCACATGTACACAGTACCACCTGTACACTGCAACCACCTTCACAATGCGTGCACATCATCACATGTACATGGTACCACCTACACAACATGTACACAATGCCACATGTACAACGCACCATTATAGAACATGTACACAATATCAAATGTACACATAATCACATGCATGACATGTGCATGACACCACATGTACATAACATCACATGCACGACATGTACACAACACCACATGCACACATCACCACATGTACAACATGCATATGGCACCACATGCTCACAACACCACTTGTACAATCATGCACACAACACCATATCTACAACATGCATAGAACACCATATATACATAGCACTGCATATCCAAGATGTGCATAGAATCATCTATACACAGCACTGCATATCCAACATGTGCACAACACCATATGCACATAACACTTCATATCCATCATGTACATAACATAATCTATAACAAGCACTACATATGCAATATTCGTACAACACTTTCTGTAACATCATGTACATAACATTGCATAAACAACATGTACAAATGCTATGTATATAAAACACCACATGCGAACAATATCATAGATCCAACATGTACAATATATACAACATATGCACAACAATAGTACCTCGCATCCAAAAGCACACAATCTCTACCAAGAAACCTTGCTCTGAGTGTCTTATCTATGCTTATCCTAGTATATCACAGACCACACTGCTTTCATTTCACTGATGTATCCTTTCAAAGTACCTGTCATAAACATATGCATAATACAAGTATACAATACCAATTCATATGTACATGATACTGACCTCGTATATTTGTTGTGACTACTCTTCCCACTTGCTTCCTCATGAACTGGGAATATCTTCATTCCATTCACCTGCATAAGAAATCATTCCTCCACAAGAACGATCCCTGACAACCTTGTCAGACAGTGACAACATACATACATATATACATATATAATCATTAGCATAGAACAATCATCATCCAGTCAGACAACGACATACATACATACATGCATACATATATAAACATCAGCATAATCATGATCATGACATAATTACTAGATAACATAAGGTTTAGGTTAAGAGAGTGTTAGGTCCCTACAATACTAGTGATTACCCCATTACTATTGTAGTTGTATCCCTTATTAATATTGTTGTTCCCCTATTGTCCCCATATTGTTATTACTGTGCCCCATAGAATCCCTCTATTATTATCCTTGTGGCTTTATATTATTATTGTTAGGTCGGCTGGGTTATATTGTGACTCCTTAGACTCCTATATATAGAAAGGAGGTTTTTTCATTTGAATCATCAAGGAATCATTCATTTGTGTAATGTAAAGGAGGTTGCCCCCTCGAAAAGGCTGAATTCTAAGGCATTGATCTATCTTTTCTATCTTTTTGTGAGTTGGTTTCATAACAGAGAACTACCTTTATCCATGTACAACATGTACAACGTTGAGAACAATCATTCCCAACATAGCAAAGGCATCCAACACCTCAGATCCATTTAATTTACCTTTTCTAGTTACCTTTCACATGTTTGTACTGCCACCATCCATTTACCACTACGAACCAACCATTCCAACCAACTGTCATAGTCTTACCTTCCAGTGGGCTTACTCATGCAAAAAGCTTCATCTGAGTCTTACCTTACCTGTTGGGTACCACACGACTCTCCCCAAGCTCCACTAAATTTCCTCTTTCCCAACCAAATCCCAAGTCTCAAAACATAAAAGTCATCCGAAGAAACAAACAAGAAGAAGATCATGAAAGCCCATAAAAGAAATAAGACAACGCAACAAAGTGGCATAGCTATGCACCAGGAACACATAAAATTGGAAATCAAGCACAACAATCGCAAAAGACCAAAATCAAATGACTAACAACATACACCATCACTCAATCCTCATGGTTCCCAGTGCTTCCAAAGGAAAGCTCAACCCGAGCCCTCTTCAAGCTTCATGGAAATCTCTCTTCCCATGCAACTCCCTGCATTATACTGCCATAAACACATAATGTCAGTGCATAAATAAACACAACTATACATGAGTTACCTTATCTTGTCGTGCAAATATTGCTTCCTTGCAACTGAACACATCCACGCCATCTCTCAAGGGAATCCAATTGTCTTGACAAATCCACCTGCGAGTAGAGACTAATTAATATACCTGTCACCTACATGTTCATGAATCTAGCACATATCCACATAATGTCAACGAAATAAATATTAAAAAGACTCCTTGTATCCAAAGCACTCATTCGTTTGGAATTAGGGTTTCCAAACATAGCCAGACGAATTCTTGTCTAGTTCCTTCCTTTTACATTTTTACCTTCTTTCAATCAAGGCTTACTATGTATTGTCACATCACCCAACTGTTAGTTATATAAACACATCAAGTGTTACCTTGTCATGCTAATACTTAGCATGTTTCCCTACAACTGCTCACACATGTCAATCACATGTTCCAAATATCAAGACAATCATATCTATCAATTTTAAATCAACTTTTACAAATAATCATGCCATAATCCATAGTCAACTCCTAATCATTAGACATAGTGCTACAACTATCAACTACATTCAAGTACATATCAACTGTCTCAACATATATGTGTTAGTAAAGTCATCTTAAAACAAAATCATTTGAACACATACTCATATTATGCAATTCATCAAACATTCAACCAACTTGCAACATACCATGTTAAATAAATTAACTAGATGACATAATCAAATGTCAAGCACCAAATATAAAACATAAGCAAAATCGTACCTTACTAAGTCTCAGGGGAGGGTATCTTGTCTACACAATCAATCTAGTTAGTATGATATAACTTCAAAACATATCAACACAAACATAAACAAGATCATGATATCCAGAATAGTCAATCTAGATTAGTACAACACCATATCACAAATATGTCGGCTCATACCTGAATATCGTAACCATAACCATCTGCATAGGCCAATCCAATTTAGCACGATACATATAACATCAAGGTATAAATTATATAACCCTAATCATCAAGCTAACCATCATTCTCATCAACAACATATAACCTAATCATCAAGCTAATTGTCATATAACAACAACAAGTTAACCTATAACATACTCATCAGCAACATATAACATAATCATCAGGTTATATAATATAAAGAAACAATAGCAATGCATACAACTATAGGTTACTATCATTCTTGACTATCCGACACATGAGCATATAACTACACTAATCAACTAACATCTATCATGAATGTAACCATAACATCAAAATACATGTACATAACCCTAATGTATATAAACCTAATGCATATAACAATCATTGACATACAAACTTGCATGCCAAACATACAATACCTGTATGACGATCTCCTCTTACCCCAAGGTCCAATGTTGCAACCTCATTATGATGACCTGCATCTCCTGCTCTATTTCAGCCAACACATTAACATCATAAAGTACTAATATCACCCTAATGACCTCAATTGCGTACCATGACTTCACAAGGCATGTTTGACCTACTATTCATGCATAACTATAACCAAGACCATGCATGCATGACCATAACCATTACTCCAATGTACACATTGCCTCATGCAACTATCAACCTGCATAAGCAATGCTTAATCAACTACACATACGCATAATCACATGTAGTTAGCATAAGCAATCAATTCTTGTAATCAACCGCCAAGACTGATGCATGTAATCAAATATCCAAGAATGAAACCCAACATAAAAGGATGTAATCAAGCTTCATATATTCATGTAACCAGTCATATACTCGTGATGATGCATTCCATAAAACCAACATCAATTTCCTAATGAAAACCTTACTACAACCATGATCAATGTGATTCAATGCAACAAACACATGGAACGCAAGTGTAAGAGCCACACATGCAATTGACATGCATGCATGACCAACACATTCACCCATATTTGTAGCACCAGATATGACCCAAAGAGAGCGCAACCATTCTTTGATACCAATCTGTAACACCCCATATTAGGTCCACCAAAAGTAAACATGCCAACTGGGGTAAACATGAGGAGAGATGCTATTACAATCAGATTCGACATCCTATGTCACTTTAAGGAAGTGGAATCGATGGAACATCACATAGAGTCATCCAACATCATCAACATAACCCCTAGGAGACAAGCTATCCATTCAGATAGCATGTCCTTGGGTCCCACTACTATTCTGCAGCTCTTAGGACATAGTCACTCTCATGCTATGGGAAAGGGAGTGACCAACAACCCAAAGTCACTCTCACAGGCTTTCTTGACCACGACTATGGACCAAAATTGTCAGTTTTGTGCCAGCAAACCTGAGATTTAAGCCAGTTTTCTAGCCCATAATCCTGGCCTTTGCCTAGAACTTGCTGTAACTTCCATAATTCATAAAAAACATGATAACAATGCTAATCAATCAAAAATCACCCTCAGGACTAGGCCTGAGCATCCCCAACTGGGACTGACATTCTGTCAAACACTTGGCATCAATGCAACCTATAGGTCTAGGATACAAGACAAAGCATAAATGATTGAAAGATCCTATGAAACATAACCAGAAGGATCACCTCCTTCTCCATTGAACTAATACATCATCAATTAGGTCTTGCATCCATCCATTTAACAGTTACAAGTAAATATATGCAATAACCATGACATAAACCAGTCATTCAACCATGCTTATAACTAGCATAATGTTGGAAATAATACTGAGAGGGGGGGTGAATCATTATTAGCAAGTCAATAATATTTCATTTCCATATTCTGATTCATATACGCTACTTCAGTTAATGAAACTTGCGTGTATACACAACTGTATATAAGGAAACTAGGTTATACCCTGTAAACTTATAATTTAGTTAATTCTTCATATGCTGATCTTTAATCTGTGCATCAGAACCATATAAATAGTAACCCGGAGTAGTAAAAACAAAACAGATAGTCACACACATGAACACAAGATATAAGGTGGAAACCTAATGTGGATGAAAATCACCTGCTGCAATCATCTATATCTTTCTTTTAATAAAGAACTCCTTTTTACAATATTCTGTACTGGTGCAGTCTTATACCAGTACGTAGGCTTCTACTTGCAGAAGGCTGCAACCTTCTCTCGTTATCTAGCTTCTCCTGGAAGGGAGATACAACCCCCTAGATCTTGTACTAGTTGATGTACTAGTACGTAGGTACTGACCTACAGAAGGCTATAACCTTCTCTTTTCATCCAGGGACCACGTTTCATAAATTTTTAGACTGGATCCATCAATAACATCAATCAAACATCAAATATATCTGCATCAACCAATTTCCTTTGCACCAACCAAAATTGAATCAAACAATCACTTCTCTGAATGTTGTAACCAGAATATAGTAACAGTAACTAGAACCCAAGCCAGAACCTAGAACACTGCAACAACAATCAGAAGTAGCTAAAGCATATTTTATGAGGTGTAGGCTACTTCAATGTGATGAACCTGCATGCATATGCACTTGTATCAAGGAAAACCTATGTATACGCACTTTTAAAATGCCGAACCAGCGTGTATACGTGCCTTTGCTATAATGAACCTACTTACAGATTTGTAAATGATGATTTTAACCTTTACAATTATTCAGACATCAATTATACCCAAATCATCATATTTATAGATTACGACATGCACCAATTATTTAGATAAAAGATCAAAACCACACAAAGATACTTCTCTTCAAGCCTTAAGATCTTGACCCATCAATAGAACTTATCCTTCATCACGCGCTCAGGTTCATCCTTGATTTAGATCCAGCTGTGCACCATAACCCAATCACCTGTATCATAGATCTTTCTCTTCATTATATATTCAATTCATGAGTGCCTTTGCCTAATGATATTATCCTCCTTTTATAGTCTTAGGCCTTACTCAATGCCATGGTCCAAAATCACTTAGAATCAATACCTTGGACCAAATATCTGGGGTCAACACGTTGGATAAGATACCTTGGACCAATACCATGGATCACAATACCATGGACCAAATACCATGGACCAAAACCAAGTTTTCTAACATGTACGTGCCTTTCCTTTCATGAAAATGCTTGTGTACACCATACGTGCATTTTGGTTTGCGAACCCGCGTGTACATGCGGCTTAGTCAATGGGAAGCTGTGTATACTTCTCTTTCTTCATTATGTGAGCTTGAACTGAGATCTGTCATCTGGGTGAGTGAGTTGCCATCAAGGAAAACACCTGTGTCATAGCGCCCAATCAGAGTCATAATGCCAACAATCTCCCCCTTTGGACTTGATGGCAACCACAAGTCACTCTCCCCCTTTCTCATTAAGGGCAAAGGGTTATGCTCCCATTGAGTACATGCTGAATTCTCTGATATGCTGAAGAGTGTTGTCCATGCTCCCCCTGAATGTAAGCAAGGTCTGCAAAAAGATGTTCTACTGGAAGAGCATTACTCTATACATCATAAATGACCTTCCTATCACCAAAGACTCATACATACACCCATCTCCCAACCAAGTGGGGATATACCAAGATTGACTCATCCAACCAACCAAGTGGGGATATACCAAATGTTTATACATGTCAAAACAAGAACATTACATCATCCATCCCATGCATAGTGGGGAAACAAAATAGGTCGTTTCATGACCTTGATAATAAAATATATACATGACATAGAGACAAAATATCTAAAACAAGACTATGATAGTTATTAGAAACTATCATCAACAACATTTGTCAATCGCCATCCATACCAGCAACCATGATCTCCCTCTGCACTTGTTCCAACTGAATCAAAACAACTTGTGAATTTGTACCAAGATCTTCTAAGATAATGCCAACAATACATTATTAGAAGTATGCGCTCCCCCTGAACCTGTGCCAGATGATCACTGTTAGACCCATATCAGACTCTTTTCATCCTGAGTCTGGCCCACTATTTTTCTTCAAACCAACACATACGCGATTGTATCCACAACAACAGGTGTATGCACACGGATACGCTTCATGAAACTCGCATACAACCACTTTTCTTTGAAACAGATAAGTTTCAACAGCAAGATGATGCATCAAATACTCCCAGCTTCTGTCTGAGATATTCAAATGTTTCTCTGGGCAGTGGTTTGGTGAATATATCAGCAACCTACTCTTTGGAGGGAACATACTCCAATTTGACCTTTTGTTCAGGCACTTGTTCACGGAGAAAATGATATTTGATAGGTATATGCTTGGTCTTGGAATGCATGACCGGGTTCTTTGAAATGTTAATTGCACTTGTATTATCACATAGAATGGAGATGGGTGGAGTACATGTGATCTGAATGTCTTGCAATGTTTGCATCATCCAAAGGAGTTGTGTGCTGCAAGATGCATCAGCCACATATGGTGCTTCAGCTATAGATAATGCAATTGAACTTTGTTTCTTGCTGAACCAAGACACTAATCTAGAACAGATATAGAATGCACCACCACTAGTTCTTTTTCTATCATCCATGCTTCCTGCCCAATCTGCATCTGTGTATGCATGAAGTGTAAGATTTGTGTCCCTAGGATACCATAAACCAAAATTCTGAGTGCCTTGAAGATATTTGTAGATCCTTTTGATTTCCTGAAGGTGTGATTCCTCTGGATTTGCTTGGAATCTTCCAACTATTCCCATTGCATGCATGATGTCTGGACGGGTCCCTGTTAGATTTAGTAAACTGCCAATCATGGATCTGTAGGTTGGTTGATGTATTGCCGCTGATTCATCATTTGATCTGAGATTGCATCCTGTTACCATAGGGGTACATACTGGTTTAGAATCTTCCATGCCATATTTTTTCAAGATCTGCTTGAGGTACTTGGTTTGTGATAGAAAGATACCATCTTTATTTTGTTGAACTTGTAAACCAAGAAAATATGTGAGCTCTCCAAGCAGGGACATTTCAAATTCTTTCTGCAATACCAAAGCAAAGTTTTAACTCATGGCTTCTTCATTGCAACCAAAAATGATATCATCAACATATACAACAAGTATTAGCAATTTATCATTGTCAATCTTTGTATATACGTTGTTGTTAGCTGATCCTTTTGAAAAACCTTGTTGATGGAGGTATTTGTTAAGATGGTAATACCAGGCCCTTGGAGCTTGTTTTAGACCATAAAGAGATTTTCTGAGTCTGCATACAAGTTTTGGATCATTTCCAAGGATGAATCCATCTAGTTTCTCAATATATACTTCTTCTTCTAAGTCTCCATTAAGAAAGGCATATTTTACATCCATTTGGTATACTTTGAAGTTCTGAAAGCTAGAAAGAGAAAGGAACATTCTTATGGCTTCAAGTCCAGCAACGGGTGAAAAATTTTCTTCAAAATCTATACCTTCTTGTTGAGCATATCCTTTACAAACAAGTCTAGCCTTGTTTCTAATAACTTCTCCGTTTTCATTCAGCTTGTTTTTGAATATCCATTTAGTTCCAATGATATTCTTGTCATGAGGTCTAGGAACTAATTCCCAAGTATTATTCTTTTCAATTTGCTCAAGCTCTTCATTCATGGCCTTGACCCAACATTCATCTTTGCATGTTTCATGTACATTTTGAGGTTCGATGGTAGAAAGCAATGCTAGATAGCTTGAAGCTTCTGTAATAGTTCTTCTTGTTTGCACCCTTGCCTCTTTGTATCCCAAAATTTGAGTCTTTGGATGATTTTTCTGAACATACCTAGATGGAGTCTTTTCTTCTACCGTTATCTGTTCTTCTGGTGCTTCATTGGTTTCTTCTTCAGAGTTAGTCTTATTTGATGTGGAAGGATAATCCTCATCTTCTTCATATTTTTCAGTTTTTACCTGCTTCATCAACCACAACATCAATACTTTCAAAAAATTTCCCTAGTCTTTTATTATAACACTTATATCCTTTACTTCAGGAAGAGTAACCAAGGAGAATGCCTTCATCTGCTCTAGGTTCAAATTTGCCAAGTTTTTCATCAGTGCTTTTGATGTAACATTTTCTTCCAAAAACTTTGAAGTATTTTACAGTAGGAGTCTTACCATACCAAAGTTCATGTGGAGTTTGAGTGATGTTTACCTGAACATTTGTTTTGTTGAGAATAGTGACGGCAGCAAATGCAGCTTCACCTTAGAAGGTTGCAGGAGTTCCAGACTCATCTAGCATGGCACAAGCCATTTGTTGAACAGTTATGTTCATCCTTTCTACCACTCCATTTTGCTGAGGAGTCCTTGCGGTAGAGAATTCCCTTTTTATTCCATGTTCTTCACAAAAGTCGAAGAATTCATCTAAGGTAAATTCCCCTCCTTGATCAGACCTGAGGCATTTGATTTTGCGATCTGATTCATTTTCAACCAATGCTTTTAAGGCTTTGAACTTTTCAAATGCTTCATCTTTATGCTTTAGAAGTCCTATCCAACACATTCTAGAAAATCCGTTAATGAACAATATAAAGTATTCTTCTCCACAAGGTGACTTTTTCCTTGATGGACCACATAAATCAGTATGAACAAGTTCAAGAGGCTTACTAGTTGATCCTTCCTTCTCAGGGAAATGAGCTCTGGTTTGCTTACCAAATTGACATGATTTTCATATTGTGTTTTCTGGAATGCTGATATCAGGAAGATCACAAACAACCTGGTATTTGCATGCTTTTCTTATTTGAGAGAAGCTTAGATGCCCCAATCTTCTATGCCATAGCCAGTGTTCATCATTTTTGCTTAGGTAGCACTGTTATTGTCCTCCCTTGAGTATATATAGGTTATCTGGAGTTCTTATTCCTTTTATCATTGTTTCTCTTGTATCAAGCTCACGAACAACACATCCATTTGATTGAAGTACCACTTCATTTCCTTGAACGTACATTTGACTAACACTCAATAGATTATGCTTTAGACCATCAACATACATAACATTCCCAGCTTTAACCTTTTCTTTTAAGAGAACAAAACCTTTACCCTTTATGACAGCAGGAGTGTCATTTCCAAATGAGACCTTCTTTTCCTTTTCTAAGGCATTATATGATTGAAGTTTTTCTTTATCACCTATCATGTGTTTCGAGCATCCACTGTTGATGTACCACTGATTTTCTTGTCCTTCTACATATAAAGCTATACCACATCTTTCTGGTTGCGGTTCTTTCTTTCTCCAAGTTTTGGGACCCAATGAAATTTTTTCCTTTTGATATGTTTGCTGAAATTTACTCCTGCATTCAGAATCTTCATGACCAAAGTTGTTACAGATAGAGCATTCTATTTCATTTTCAAGAAGTGAAAAGTTATTGTAGGTCCTTTTCATGATCCCTATCACATTCTTTTGATTTCGTGCTTCTCTAGTCATGATGGTCTTGTAAGCAACACATTGAGCAGCTTTGCGTCCAAATTTATGACATGAAAAACATTGCCCATTAAAGAAATTCCTGCGATTATCGAACCTATTGACCTGGTGATAGTAGTTTCCATTGACATTCATTCTTGAAGCAAATTGAGTATGATTTACCTGAGGTTGGTTGTAGCTTCTATTCATCCTTGAAGTAGATTGACCCCGATTTACTTGGTGATTTTCTTTATGCCTTTGTTGACGATTGTCAAACTGTTCACTGCTTTTTACTGCATCAAGATAGCTTTTAGTGGAGGTGGACAGTTTCTGTGCTTCTTCAGTATATCCCAGACCTATCTTTATCAGAGGAGAACGCTGCACTTTGATAATTTCATTTAGGGTCTCCGATCCTTTAGCAAATCTAAGATTGAGAGCTTTTGTTTTCTC
Source organism: Pinus taeda (assembly GCA_000404065.3). NCBI lineage: Eukaryota > Viridiplantae > Streptophyta > Pinopsida > Pinales > Pinaceae > Pinus > Pinus taeda. The sequence goes on from APFE030315402.1 coordinate 28,545, forward strand.
AATATCCTTTCTTAGACCCACAATTTCACATTCTAATTTTTCATTGTGTTTTTCTCTTTCAGCAAGTTGGAATGTCAGAGTGTCTATAATCATATTCTTTTCTTCTAAACAAATTTTAAGTTTAGATATTTCTTCATAAAGACCATCTTCATCTAATGCATCCAAGAAATCTTCATCTTCAAAAGCCATCAGAAGTCTATAATCATTACCATTTTCATCTTCATCACTATTTGATAAACCATCGCTATCTTCATGCATATAGTAGCTCTTTTTACTTACACTTTGCTTTCTATTCCATTTTTCTATTTCCTTAACTTTATCAAGCTTATCCTTGTGAGGACATTTGGCAACATAATGATCGACTCTTCCATAAGCAAAACATTTGAAAGGTAGTTTACCTCTGAATCTTCCAGAACCCCATTGAAGGTTCTTGACAAAGTTTGCTTCTTCTTCTCGTTCTAAAATATGTCTTGATCCACTGAATTCTTCTCTTCTTGAAGCTTTGAATGTGGCTTCTCTCATATCTGATGGGCCTCCTTTTCTCATTTTGAAAGCAGTTAAGATTCCATGCAGTCGTGTCATAGTAAGACTCTGAAGATCCTTCTTTTATTCTATAGCATAAATTTTTGATTCAAACTTAGTAGACAAGGATCTTAAAACATTTTCAACTAAAGTAACTTCTTTTATCTCTTCACCCAAGTTTTTCATGCAATTAACAATCTCATCTATACGTAGGAAGTAATTAGCTATACTTTCATCATTGTGCATTTTGAGAGTTTCATATTGAATTATGAGAGATTGTAGTTTTGCACATTTTACGTGATCGTCTCCTTCATAGCTTAGAATGATCTTGTCCCATAGTTCTTTAGCGGTTTTGAGCTACATAACCTTGACAAATTTTGATTGTGATAGACTCCCCAATAATGTATTAACGACCTTGGCATTGGTTTCATATTGCTTCTTACCTGCCATATCTGTAGGTATTTCTGATGGAAATGTACATCCTCCTTCCACGATTTCCCAAACATCTGTTCCAAGAGATTGAAGATAGGTTGTGGTTCTTACCTTCCAATAAATGAAGTTGCTCCCATCAAATATTGGTGGTCTAATGGATGCCTCTCTTTCATAGTTACTCATGATGATAGATCTTCCTTCAAGTGATCAAGCTTCTTCTGAAGGACTTGCTCCGATACCAATTGTTGGAAATAATACTAAGGGGGGGTGAATCAGTATTAGCAAGTCAATAATATTTCATTTCCATATTCTGATTCGTATACACTACTTCAGTTAAAGAAACTTGCGTGTATAAACTGTATATAAGGAAACTAGTATATACCTTGTAAACTTATAATTTAGTTCATTCTTCATATGCTGATCTTTAATCTGTGCATCAGAACCATATAAACAGTAACCAGGAGCAGTAAAAACAAAACAGACAATCACACACATGAACACAAGATATAAGGTGGAAACCCAATGTGAATGAAAACCACCTGCCGCAATCGTCTCTATCTTTCTTTTAATAAGAAACTTCTTTTTACAATATTCTGTACTAGTGCAGTCTTATACCGGTATGCAAGCTTCTACCTACAGAAGGCTACAACCTTCTCTTGTTCTCCAACTTCTCCTCGAAGGGAGCTACAACCCCTAGCTCTTGTACTAGCTGATGTACTAGTACATAGGTGCTGACCTATAGAAGGCTACAACCTTCTCTTTTCTTCCAGGGACCACGTTTCATAAATTTTCAGACTGGATCCATCAATAACATCAATCAAACGTCAAATATATATGCATCAACCAAAACTGAATCAAACAATCACTTCTCTAAATTCTATAACCAAAATACAGTAACAGTAACTAGAACCCAAGCCAAAACCCAGAACACTACAACAACAATCAGAAGTAGCTAAAGCATATTTTATGAGGTGTACGCTACTTCAATATGACGAACCTGCATACCTACACACTTGTATCAAGGAAAACCTACGTATACACACTTTTGAAATGCCGAACCAGCGTGTATGTGCAACTTTATTATGATGAACCTGCGTATAGATCTGTAAATGATGATTTTAACCTTTACAATTATTCAAACATTAGTTATACCCAGATCAACATATTTACAAATTACGACATGCACCAATTATTCAGATAAAAGATCAAAACCACACAAATATTCTTCTCTTCAAGCCTTAAGATCTTGACCCATCAATAGAACTTATCCTTTATCACGCACTCAAGTTCATCCTTGATTCAGATCCAGCTGTGCACCATAACCCAATCACTTGTATTCTAGATCTTGCTCTTCATTAGATATTCAATTCATGAGTGCATTTGCCTAATGATCTTCTCCTCGTTTTATAGTCTTAGGCCTTACTCAATACCATGGTCCAAAACCACTTAGAATCAATATCTTGGACCAAATACCTTGGGTCAACATGTCGAACAAGATACCTTGGACCAATAGCATGGATCACAATACCATGGACCAAACACCACAGACCAAAACCAAGTTTTCCAACATGTACATGCCTTTCCTTTTATGAAAGTGCGTGTGTACGCCATACATGCCTTTTGGTCTCTGCACCCACGTGTACACGTGACTTGGTCAATGGGAACTTGCATATACTTCTCTTTCTTCATTCTATGAGCTTGAACTGAGATCTGTCATCTGAGTGAGTTGCCATCAAGGACAAGACCTGTATCATAGTGCCCAATTTGAGTCATAATGCCAACACATAAAACCATATAAATATTAGAGATATAACAACCATTAAATCCACATATAAATAAATGGAAAAGTAAGAGACCTTAGCTTTTATTAAACATATACAAATTCGACCAAGTTGAGGACATCTGTGCACCACCTAACCATAGACATGGTTGAACCAAATCTCTCTTTCAGCTAGTCACCCCCATGCCATAATCTAAGCATGAATGTGGGATCTCATAGAAAATCCAATCCAAGAATAATCAAGGAATCCAGAGGTTAAACCACCTCCACCCTCATCAAACCGTGATCACACCAAAACCGGTGCTCTGATCACAACCGAAAAAAACTTGGAATGCCATCCGAAATCCATCACTATCCTTGAGGAATTTTCCGTCTCCTTGTCTCTCAAGCTTGACCACAATCCAAACCTTGATCACTAGGCCCCAAACGAAGACCGCTCCCTTAGGTTTTACAATGTATCCCACCAAAATCGGTCAAGGGGTTCATAGGACTTTGGGAATGAACCTTGAGACCACCTCTGCCTCGTATTCCAAAATCCATTTGGAAATTCCAAAGCTCAAAACCAAAATAACATCCCAACATACCATGGCATCCATAAGAAGGCTAGGCTAGGCTGAAATCCATTGTCATAACCCAACAAAACCATGCCACCAACAAGAAGAGAACCATACACAACATGCAAGGTCATGCATGTCTAAACCAACTAGGAAATCACACATGAAAAAGGTTACCTGCAAGTATTCTGGCTGAAGCTACTTGATTATTCTTTCCTTTCCTTGATCCTTGCTTTCTTTTCCTTTCCTTTCCTTCCTTTCCCTTTCCTTTTCTCCAAACTAGAGTTCTCCAAGAAAACTCTAAGCGACCAAGAGAGAGAGAGAGGGAGAGAGAGAGAGAGAGAAATAATGAGAGAGCTCCAAACTTGAACTGACCAAGAGATTTTATACTAACCAAGCCTGAGCCAAGAGCTTGCCAACTGATCCTCAGAATCCTTTTTATTAATGAGGCCTCTAGTTTCTTCATTTTCCATTATTTTCCTTCAATTTTCTCCTCACATGCAACCTGTTACCTTTCACCTTATGTTTCTCCTAATTTCCCTTATTTTCATAAATAAATGTGCCAAAAAAAAAAAAGCCGGACAAGTCACCTGGGCCAGATGGATTTCCAATCAACTTTTATAGGGATCATTGGCAGCTGATAAAAAAAGATCTGGCAAAAATGCTGAGGGGAATACAAAGGAAAGGGAAAATGGGAGGCTTTACTAATTCAACATTCCTTGCTCTCATTCCCAAGGAAAATCGACCCACCTCGTTCTCCAGGTTCCGGCCAATATCCTTGTGCAGCTCCTCATACAAGATCTTCACGAAAATTATAGCTATGAGACTTCAGCCCCTCCTTCCATCCTTGATTTCTGAAAATCAAGGAGGCTTTCTGTCTAATAGGCAAATCCATGACACCATTACTTTGGTCCAAGAAGCCATCGACTCCAGTACCTCTAGACAAGAGAAAGGATTTGTTCTCAAACTCGACTTGGCCAATGATTTTGACCGGGTAAGGCACTCCTTCTTGTTTGCTGTCTTGGAAAAAATGGGTTTCAATTCCTCTTTCATCAACACTATTGCTGCTTGCATATCAGGACCTTGGATATCACCCTTGATTAATGGTCGCCCCTGTGAAGCCTTCCAATCCTCTAGAGGTCTAATGCAAGGTTGCCCTCTATCCCCCTACCTTTTCATTCTTATGGTTGAATCCTTCAGCAAAGCTTTGGATCACAATAGAAGAGTCGGCCTCATAACAGGCATTAGATTTGGCAATGGAGTCGAATATTAACCATTCTCAATTTGCTGATGACACTCTATTGATTGGAGGGGCCTCTACTACCATAGCAAGGCGCTTCAAAACCCTCCTTGACCAATACATGGACTACTCAGGGGGAGCGATCAACTTCCACAAAAGTTGCGTCTATGGCTGGAACATTTCCAATCAAATAGCTCATAGTATTGCTAACATCTTTGGAGTCACATACAAAGCAAAATGGGATCACTTCTCCTACCTTGGGATGTCGGTCAGCCTGAGACCATTAAAAGAAGCGACATGGAATGAAATAATAGACAAAGTCAAAAGGAAATTCCAGCAATGGGGAACTCATTGGCTCAACCCAGCAGGCAGATTAATCCTGCTTAAATCAGGTATAACCTCCCTTCCCCTATATAGATTTACTCTTTATCAAGCCCCTGCTATCTTTCATCACAAACTGGAAGTCGCCCTCAGAAATTTCCTGTGGCAAGGAGGGAAAAAAGAAAAGAATAGATTTAACTTGGTCAGCTGGAAAAGTGTAATCCAATCTCAGGATAGAGGAGGCCTTGGAATAAGAGCTCCTAAAATTCTCAATCTAGCATTTGGGATTAAAATGGCCTGGAGGCTAATCAATGGACCAAAAGCATGGTGGAAGCAAGTTATAGAAAGCAAATACCTCAATGGCACAAGACAAAGGCTACTAGAAGACGACATCCCCAATAGAGATTCCTCCAAAATTTGGCACCTCTGCAAGAAAGCAATCCCATTCCTCAGGCAAAACACCTCAAAAATCCCTGGAGGAGGGGACAGCATAAACTTTGCCACTGATAAGATAATGGGACTCCAACCTCTTAATGCTATTGAAGAAGCCCTTTCGATCATCCATTATCTCAACAGTAAAGTCATTCAAAGACTTGATCAAATATCGAAATGGGATCCAGACACACAGGCATGGACAGATTGGGATTTCCCAGGTATACCAACAGCCTTGGAAGTGAGCTTCAACACTCTCAAAGCAAACCTCCATAACAGAGCCCCAATAAAAAAAGAAGCAACAGACGGACTCCATTGGGATCCCACAGGAACAAATTACACCATCAAGTCAGGGCACCAACATATCTGCAACAACACATATCAGACACCCATCTGGAATCATTGGCGAATAATCTGGAAATCAGAGGCCATCCCAAAAATTAAATTCTTCACATGGTTGTTATTAAAAGGTAAATTTCTCAGAACGGAAAATTTACGCAAGAGAGGGATTAACGGTCCATCCAGATGCCCCAACTGTTGCTCAGCAGAGGAGACAATGCAACACTTATTCATAGACTGCCCCTTCGCCAAAAGATGCTGGACCAAAATGTCATCCATGGGAAATATAAACTGGCATCCTCAGCAAAGCATTGCTGAGACACTGTATGAATGGAAAAAGAATTGCCCATGGAAAGACAAAAGGAGTAGGATTGTGAGAAGAATTTGGGACACTATTCCCCACTCCTTATTATGCAGAATTTGGCTCTCAAGGAACAAAAAGATTTTCCAAAATAAAGAGACCAATGTTCAAACAAAATGCAACAAAGCACACATCTTGGCTCAGGAGGCAATAGCAGCCAAACACAAGGGGAAAATCCAAGCAAAGGATTACACAGTGGAGGAAATATTTGTCATCAGCCACATCCTGGAACGATCAGGACAAAACCAGGAGACTCAAAAGACTGACAGATCGCAACAAACTAAAATAAAGGATTGGGAAATTAGGCTACCAGCTCAAGATTATAAGAGGTGGATACAGAGCAACAATTGCACAACATTACATTTTGACGGGGCCTCTAAATCAAACCCAGGCCGAGCAGGAGTGGGAGAAGTAATATTGAATGAGGCAGGGGACAATATTTGCAGTTATGAATGGAGCTTGGGAGAGAAAACAAATAACAACGCAGAGGCACTAGCCTTATACCAAGGATTACTTCAACTAAAAAACCTGGGTATTAAAAGGGCTTTAGTTTTTGGGGATTCGGCAATTATAATACGTCTCATGATCCACAATCAGAGATCCCCCAACAGCAACCTACAGCAGCACATAGAACGTATTAAGCTCCTCCTCAAAAAGTTTGATGACATCAAGTTTTACCATGTCCTCCGCACTCTAAATAAGAAGGCGGACAAGCAAGCGAACAACGCTGTAGGAAGAATGGCAGGAGCGTTAAGGTGTAATGAAATAGACAGCTTCCACCCATTGCCATGAAAAATAAACATTATTACACAGTTCATCAATGCTTGGTCAAACAAGCGTGCTACGGATAAGGACCATCCAAAAGCAGGACTCTCTCCAGTGATCACAGCACGCAAAATCAGGCTCACCCGACCTGAGTCAAAAGCAATTACTTGAGCACAAACATCAGCGATCACTTCAACGTTGGCATCAACAGAACAATATCAGCAAAGGAGGATCCTCTGAAGGATTTGGCTAAGACCAACATCCTTCTCGTGATTCTGGATTTTTCTTGGAATCCCGACCACTGCCCGCTTCATTCTATAAATTTGAATCTCAACTCCCAAAGTATCATTCATCAGCTTACTCTTGGCGACAAGGATACAGTGAAGAAACCTCATCTTGGAACAAGCGAGCCTTCTTGGACTTACTGGCGGGACTCCACTCTGGTATCATTTTCTCATTTATTGTTTAGTTTCACTCTAACCAGTGCTTTTGTGACTTTTAGGAACGCAAAAGCCAGAGCTTGGGAGGTTGCTCTCCCCTCAACTCTCCTCTCTTCTCCCTCAGTCCTTCCAGCACACCTCTCTGCTCCCTCAGCTATACCCCCCATTCAGTTCAGTCCTGTTTCTCCATTTTCCTTCATCCCGAAATCCATTTGTTGCGCCTTCTCTCTCAGCACCCGGCCCCTGGATATCCTCTCCTCGGCTACGCGTTGTTGGTTCCCCTTCTATTCTTACTCCTCAAGCAGAACGGATAGATCTTTCGTGGGCCTTATCCTCTCTCCCACTCGTTATAATCATCGTATTCGAGACAGTCCATCTAAAACCGCCCTCAAGTTTCCCTCCTTCTTCGCCTTTGTTTTCAATATCTTCACCTACCACACCCTCTGCTCAACAATGGCGCGCAACGAGGACTGCCTACACTGTGCTGATTTGTAGTCAGAACTGGAAGAAATAAGGACCCAGTAGACTGTCCTCGATGACAAGAAAAAACTCCTGGATGTCAGATTGGAAGAACATGACAGACGTCTGGATGAGCAGAGTCGAAGGCTTTTTGAACAAGACCGCATCATGACTGAGAAATACAAGGCGGAAATTCAGCTGTTTATGCACAAAGCAGCATCCCTTCAAGAGCAGTTTAGACAGCTTACCAATCGCTGCGCCCATGCTGAGGAATCAATATCTATTCTCAAGTATATGATGGACAAAAGAAACACTATTGCCACCAGCTCTTCCAGCGTTAAGAAAGAAGCAAAAGATGATCAGCTAGAGGAATCTATAGCGAAGCACATTCAACATATAATGATAGATTAAATGTACTGTAGATGCATCTTTCTGTTATTTTCTTTCATCAGAATCTATAGTAGCACAGTTTTAGACAGTAGTAAAAGCAACAAAGTAAGGATCAAGGAGGTGGTTTTGTTTTGTAAACCCCTTGATCAAGGACAATCATCGCATATTATGTACCAGCGGAGACTGAATCCCTGGAATTTTTCAGAATTCAATATATAGCAACCGAACTTTAAAAAAAAAAAAAAAATGTGCCAAAAATGCCTTTTTCCTTTTAATGCCTTTTCCTTTTCCTTTTCCAATTTTCCTTAGCCAAAACAAACATCCAGTGATGCCCACTAGGATATCTTTGCCCAACATTAAGCTTGGAATACATGTCCCTTACCCGCGGTCTTATTTTCTCCTTTATTTACATTATTACATGGAATTTTCACCAGGATTGTTATAAACAATCTCACCAAGATTTAAGGCATCATCCTCCTCTCCAACTTCACAAACAACCTAATGCACTAATGAATTGGAATTTGAGAGAAAACCCTTTACAAGAGAAAAAATCCATAATTTTTCCATTGGCCATCATGGGCTCACACTAGCTCTGTTTAACGAACTGTTAACACCATTGGAAATCTCTTTCAAATATCTATATTGGGTATGCCTTAGTTTTGGTGATTTGAAACTTCATATGAAAGCCATTTTTTCCATGAGGCCTCAAATCACTTTTTTTTCAAATCAAATCTCTCCATATTTGTCGCTCATACTCTAACACCACCTTTTCTTTGCACTTATTGACTCATGTTTTATTTTTTGTTGTGAGTAATTATTGTTTACTCAAGTTTTTAGGGTCTCCTTTAGGCCCATTCCTTGTGGAATTTAGCATATCAATACCATCACTTTGTTCATTTCATGTGCCTCTCATTCAATGGATATCACCTTACGGAACCCCACACTTTGATAGGTGGATTGACCCATCCATCTCTTTAATTTTCCACTTATCTAGTATTAGAGACTACCACACATGGGCACCCCGACACCCTTAGCCCTTTGCATTTTGGTGCCCATGTCATTTGAATCTTCTTCCCTTTAGGAGTCTAATTTGTTTTCACAACCAAAGCCAAGATCATTTTCACTTCTCATCATTATGATTAGAACTCATGTCCCCATGAATTCCCTCTCTTATTACCTCTTGTTTTATCTCAAGAGGGCCTTATACCACTTGTACTTGGATTGGTTAGTGGTAGCACCATTGAGTCACCCTTTTTCAGAGCATCAAAGATGAGTCATCATTATGTCCCATGGATTTTGTTCAAAATCACTTTCAGTCATGTTTTAGCATGTACACACTTATGTGTGTTGTACCTATCCCATATTGTTTATATTTGACCTCTAGATGTCCTTATATGTCTTTGAAAATATTTTGTTTGAGTATTTTACCATCCCCTTCAGAACGTTTTTAGTCACTTCCAAGTCCACCTTTCATGTTATGCTTTGACAAGAGAAGTTGTAAGCCCACCCACTAGACCACTTCATTATCCACCTTTGTTGTTAGTCTTTGTCAGCCACATTACTATTCATCATGCTCTAGTTGAGGACTCATAATTGCCTCATCTTTGGTGGGCCCTCCCTTGTCAAATTTGACACATTTATTCTAGGAGAGTGGCTTATAGGATGGTGTACCTTGGATCTAGTTCCTTCATTATCCTAGGCCTAAGATCAAGAAAAAGGAACCATCATTATACTTTGACTTGGTTGTTTCTTGTGTGCTCAAATCCAATTCATTATCGCACAATCAATAATTGTACTCTTGATGGTCCATTGTTTCAGCAAATTGTACTAGAATTCCACCAAGAATGTGTGAGATGTTCCCATAACTCAGGAGGGGGTTTCTCTTCAGGTACCCCCCGCGTATGTTTTACCATCAACATTTCATGATCCAACCTTAGATGTAGTTCAATAGATTTGATTATCTCAGTTTCCACTTTTCGTAGAGGCTACTGCATGAGCCCCTCTTTAGTTGACTCATTAAGATGTTCAGAGCCCTTTCTTGTTCAGTATGGATTCTCTGGTTGTGATCTCCCCCTCTCATAACCTTAGGGGCAGTAGGTCCTATGTATGCAATTCAACAACATTCATTGTATCATACCTGGCCTTCTTATTCCAGGCACATGTGTATGGGAATCTTTATATCATTGTATCATTTTATGTCCCATTGATGACAACACATTACATGTTATGTATTCTTTTGCTCATACCCACTTCATTGGGTGCATCATTATTCTTTGTATTATCCCGGTGAGTATGGGTATGCCTCCCCCACCTCATTAAGATCATGTACACACCCCCTAAAGACTCTTCTCTAACAAGAAGGTCTCACCTCCTCCTCATGTGTTTCTTCCCTTTGTTGCGTCTTTATCTCTCTCCATGATCTCCTCTTTTGTCTCATGAAAGGAAAACTACATTGTATTTCATTCATACGATGTGTTCCTAACACTCATACATTTGGGGGCAATTTGTTGTCACCTAAAAAGTGATCACCTAGTGATTTTCCAATAGTTTGATCGAAATACACCATGTGGTATAGGTTTTACACATTAAAACCCACTTTCACTTTAGGAAATACACCATGTGGTATGGTTTTTACACATTAAAACCCACTTTCACCTTAGAAAATAATTCAGTGAACCATTTTTCCTAAATTATCTACCTGTATGAGAATAACCCATAAATTTATTTAATTTCATATTATTCTCATATGTTTTACCCACGTGAAAATAACCCAAAAGTTCATTTAAATTCATGTTATTTTCATATTTACCTATTTATTGTGAAAATAGTTAAAATTATTTTCACCCACTTTTACCATTTCCATAGGAATAATTAAATAAATCATTTATTTATTATCCCTTAATCATTTCACTTTTCTCCTAGGAAATAATTACTAAATCATTATTTAATGATTATTTCTAACTCATTTGACCATATCACCAAGATATAATTAATAAATCATTTTTATTTATTAATTATTTCACCCCCTTTTCTTAATTAACTCAATTAATCATTATTTTTTGAGTTAGTCAAGTAAATAAAGATTGTTGACCATTTCTTTCATCTTTTCCTCTCCCAAACATAATAAAATACTCCTAACAGTTAGATCATGATTTGGTCTACCAAATATTTTATTATTTGACCATATCAAGACTAATCTATTATTTTATAATAAATAAAGAGGGTTTTCTCCACCATTTATCACATGATCAATCCTTATTGTGGAAACTTTCATCCTAAAACATTTAAGCTCTCCAGTAGAGTGGTGGCACAATGTTATTTTAGAAGTTTCTGCCAAGTGTCGCTTTTGTCTTTAATCTCAGGTATGAGCGTCATGAATTCCAATATTACTCAACTCAATGTAATAGATACCTCTAGAGCTCATTTGTATACTTGATCATCAAGCCCTCGCATGGTTGAGGAGATTAAGGAACCTTCAGAGCATCATTGTCTCTTTTCCGGGTGAGTTTTTCTTTTATCGTCTTTTGTCGCCTTTTATGTCGCTTGTTGCTTGTTTAGCTTGTGAGAGTTTTGTTTCACTTGTTTTTTTGACCTAGAATTTTAAATTGTTTTAGCTTGTATAATTGTTGTTTCAAGTTTTTCATTGCCTTTCCCAAGTGTTGCATGCATTGCACTAACGGTTTTCATTGCGGCGACTCTCTCCACATACTTGATTCTCCTTCTGTTTGATTGATCCCTGCACTTGCTTTACTTGCATACATCATCACTCAATCAGATATGCACTCAACATCACACCATCCCAAATCTTCTTGATTCCACACTCCCCTTAGGCAGATCTGGGCTCCCCTTTCCCAGGTCTCACATTCATTTGCATGCACTACACAATCTGGCAGCTCAAGGCCTCTGCCTTGGCTTCTAGAATTTCATAGAGGTTATCCTAGCCTGGCTCCAACTACACACTGCACAATTCCAAGAGCCATTTTCCTAGCTTGGTCACTAAGACTATGCAATTCGAAGTCTCTCCCAGACTCTACCCTAGACTGAACTGCACATTGCGTAGTTCCAGTCAACAATATTTCCCACAATCAGTTAGTCACTCCTGTTGGTCAAAATTACACAATCCCTCTCATTAGATGCCCTTATTTCTACTTGATCATGCTATGAATTTATATTTGTAAGAGCCAATGTTTACTTTCCATGAGTGTCCTTTTTGTCCCACACGTACCACACTCATGAAGCACTTCTCTCCAGCAGTAGTTGTACCATGGCACCAAAGAGAGTTGCTTTAAGAAATAACACTGGAAGAAGTATTGCGGAAGTAGTTGAGCAAGTTCCAGTTAACTTGCCAATATATGCAGAACTCATTTTTCCATAGAAAAGGAGTCAACACCAACATGGAAGCAAGTCCAGCAGTATTAGCAGAGGGCAGCAATCCAGTACAAGATCATGGAAAGAGGAAGTTGTTGACATAATATAGGGAGAAAAAAAATTGCAGAGTAAAATTGTATTTAATGTTCATGCAGGCAGATTTAGAAGTAGATGCAAAAGTGAAGCAAAGGACACTGACAACAGAGTGGAGTAAGAGCAAAAAACAAAGCTTGTAGGTAGCATAAATGAAGTTATAGGAGATGTAGAAGAAGTTGAAGGAGGAACAAGAGTTGAGAAGAAGAGAAATATAAGAGAAGTAGAAACAGGAATAAGAAGAAGGGCAAGGTGCGATGATAGAGCAAACAATTCCCATACATGTTGAGGAGTCAGAACAACCAACAGTTGAGGTATACAGTGAACATATGTAGGATTGGGAAATGGTTAAGCAGATTGAACAGTTGATTGAGAAGATGGACATGGAGTTAGAGGAGGAGCCATGGAATGAAGACACTGACCTCATGCCAAGAGAGCCTAAGCCCACCTGTCAGTATCTGCAACCTCCATTGTCAGAACCAATCCCAAGAAAACAAGGAGATGTTGTCCTCCTTGATGACGATCCGATCATGGATGTGTACAATCTGTCATTTAACGAGTTGCAAAAGACTATTGTACAAGCACGAAGGAAGAAATTTTTGGATGATCACGCATCACCAGCATTCATGAAGGGAAGGGTGATAGTGCCAGGCACCTAGATGCATCCAACCACCCTTATCGAAGCCACCTTGACCTATGCCAGAGCAACAAGCTCCAATGTCAAAAACTTGTTGGCCGAGAATGAATAAATCACAAAGAGCTTACAAGAAGCTAGGAAAGAGGTACAACAATCTCGAGATCATAGCATAATTTCCGCAATGGCAAAGATGAGAAAAGTGATACTCATTGTAGTATCAACACTTGAGACCACCATGCAAAAACTCCATGATGAATTTATCATCGTGCAAAAAGTTGTCCATCTACATGGGTTGCAGCAGGGGAGCAACGATTTGTGCAAACTCTTAAGAACATACATATTTCCATCACCCATGTGCAAGAGTGGACAATATGGTACAAAGGGGCCTCGCTTCACTTGCCAAAGATGATGAAGCCACAAGAAGAGCTAGAGAAATCAAAGGTTTAGATGTTGATCCAGAACTATGATCAACTCACTCATTCGTTAGCAACATACAAACTTCATATGCATTCTTTTACAAGAGCTTGGATAGCATGGTGAGAATGCACAAGATCCCGTCAATCAGTTCCCTCAGTGAAGCTAAACACAATAATGAGTTCTGACTAGAGATCAATGACTACATGGAGCAGCTAAGGTGAGAGGCCACGAGGAATGACTTAGATCTGAGTGAATATAATATGTAGAAGTACATTGGTGGTCCTATCATGGTCAACACCATGTTGCATATGCTTCAAGATGACTTGGACATAGGTTCCAAGACTATATACCCAGAAGCTATGGAGGCAAGAGCCCACTATCAGAAAGACACCATCAAGCAGTTTGGGGACATCATCATGTAGTACGAAGCTTGGAATCAGTATGTAACTGTGAAGCATCAAGTGGAGGTTGCCCAATTTGTCGTTCCCAAACTTCAGAGTCATGGTGTTTTGTCTTGTTAGGTTGTCTTTATCCTCTTTTTTATTACATAGGTACATGTGGAAAATGTATATTATTTGTAAATATGTTGTAAGTGAAACTCCAAGTGTCATTAGTAGAATGTGTACTATCACTATGTAATGTAATGAGTTATTTGTAAAGAAGTTGAAGAGTCATGAGGGTAGTCAAGGAGTTAAAGGAGAATGTCAAGGGTCAACCCGACCTTTGTTATAAATAGAACCTCATAACTCATAGAACAAGCTTTTGGGGAGCCAATCTTTTAGCTATGCTTAGGCTTAGATAAGGCTTGGGAGTATTGTGACGAGCCTTGGCTTCTCAACATCGTAGAGCGAGTATACTTCTTTGGAGGAGCAAGTGTTCTTGACTGTAATGCTCCACTATTGGGGCTAGTGGCTGTCAATGGTGTATGTATGGATGGAACTTTCACTTATAATAATATAATTGAGCCAAGATGTTTTCATGCATATGTTTTTATTGCAATTGGACTATTATGGTTGCATTAGCAATGTATGTTGTTTAACTTACTCATTTTCTTATGAACCATTTTTCATGTAATTGTATGAATCTTTTTTGAATGTGTGTTGTTGGATTAACCTATCACTTTATTTTGTGGACTATTCTGCATTGCAACTTGTGATGTCATTCTGCTCGTGTGTTCCTTTCAGGCTACATAATATTACAGGCTTCTAAGGGATATACTTCCTTTGCCCCTCTATGTGTTAGAACCCCCATGCATCTCACTTGACTCACTATAAGGTCACAGACTTGCCTCCGACCAAAGTCATCATACTTATCTATGCGCGCTACCACGGTCAAGGCACTACATTACCACCCACTATTGGGACTCCTACTCCAAACATTTTTAGGTCTAGTTGGGACTTCTTACCAAGAAGATCCCCTTGAATGTCGGTGATTCCAATACCGTCAACATTTCTGGCTCTAGAAGGAGGGCTAGATGACAAGCTGAGCCCTCAAACTCTGTTTTGAATCTCTACACATCATTCATGACTTACATCACAATCTCAACCCCGACATGCTTTTCTCATGCTCATGATTTCGAAGTGTCGGAGGATGTTATAGATGAATTGTCACGACTTAAATACAATGGTGAAGGCAAAATAACCTTGTTAATTCATGGATTTTCCTTTTTGGGTTTTTGTGATAGGAATGAAGTCCTCTCGGATGGTATTGCCTGTGGATTGTTCACTTACACATTTGAAAGGTGTGTTAATCAATGGTGTCTCACATTAACCCTAGCCTTTATTCACTCTTTCAATCACATGATCAAAGATTTAGGTCATGCTTTCTTTCATTATGACTGTAAAGCACTTAATCGCGAAATTCTAAATTTGCAAAAATCACCTAATGAATCTGTTGCGAAATTTTATCAACACTTGCGTCATCTTTGTTTTGAATTTCTGGAAGATGAAGTTGAATGGGAATTTTTCACTGAAAGATTTAAGTATCTGATTCACATCTCAAAAAATACACAAGAGTTAGAATATTTCGAGCCCCTCCCAACATACCTCGGCGTTAGAGTTTCTAAATATGAGATGGAAAAGGTTATTATCACAAGTGACTCTTCATCCTCTTCTCATCAAACAGCTTTAGCTCCATAGGAAGAAGTGGGAGAACTTGTGAACCTAACTTATGAACTTTCAACTCCTCCCATCCCACATGCTCTAGATTTATGTGCAGATTTGGAATGAAAGCTTAATGGTTGTCACATGGTTTCATCCCCTCGACCTTCGTCCACTGGTTCCTTTGATCCTTCGGATTTTGTTGTTCTGTGTTCATCCATTCGAGAATCCACATGTGATGTTCACGCGGATCAAGTTTTCGATGGAGTTGGGGTTGAGAAGCCAACATGCGCTATCATTTTTTATGAGAATGTGTGGGAATTAGAAGAAGAACTTGTGGTGAAGGAGGACCTCCTTCTATCTGTGCCTCATCTGCTTTATCCTGAAATATTCTAAGATTCCTCCATTTTTGATAATTATTATGAAAATTTATCCCTGAATGATTCCACTTCCAATCATTCACAAAATGCATAGGATGTCAATCTATCATTTAATTGTGGAGAGGACAAATCTTTCTTCTTGAATCCACTTGACCTCTCATCTTTCTTTTCTGGATATTCAAAGGGAGAAAATTTTTGTTTCTCATCAACCCCTCTGTATGATTCATCATATCATGAGGATGTTGATGTCCATATCGAATTTTATGATCATGGTTGTTGTGATCTTTTCACTCATTCATTTTATGACAATTCTGATTCACCTCTTGTTGATCTTTCTAAGCCACTGGTCTTTGATGATCCATCATATGGTGAAGTGGAAACCCCTCAAGTTGTTGAGGAACTTCAACCCAGGCTGATGGCTATGTCAGGTTCTCATAGCCTTGAGGTCAGTTCCACTTCCAATCGGAAATATGTTGAATCACCCCGGCTCCTCATCACTCTCTTGTTCACATTGAAAATCAATCTGATTTACAATTTTCACACCCTCCCCTGAAATCACACGATCATATCACTCATAAATTGGAGGAGTCATATGTAGCAAGCACTGTTGTGAAACAAAAAAATTCTTCCTTTTTCATGTTTTCTCGTTTGTCATGTTCGAAAGAGTGTACATCTTTGTTTTACATGCGCAATATGACACAACACAATGATACGTCTGCAGGGTGCCTTTCATGTGCTTTCAATATTTTCTTTTATGTAGATGCATTCAAAATTTGAACATTTTGGTTTGCATTGTTTTATCTTTCTGGTTTATTTGTTTTCTTGAATATCTTTCTTTTTAGTCATGCCATCATTTACATGGGTCAACCAATGCACCGGTGGATGTATTGGAAATATCACATTATGTGAGTTGACCCATTCTCTACTTAGCTTAGGAGTAGGAGTAGTGTTTGCTTTATATTTTTTTTTGCTTACTCTGCTTTGATTCTTTCATTTTCTTGTTTTTTTTATGCACCCTTAGGATTAGTTTCCCCATGAAACTGTGTTTGTATTCTTGAGACAAGCAGGGTGAAATCACGGGGGCTTCACTCAATGAACCTCTGACATATCACGTGCATTCGTGACATATTAAACAATACCCTTAATTTGACTAAATATTGGAAAATACTTCTAAACATCACATTATTTAACCCCCTACCAATACAAACGCAATACACCTTCCCAATTGAAAAACCCCTACTTACACTACATATTGTAGGTATCAATTTTTCCATTAACATTTTTATACCCATTTATATTTTTTCATTAACTTTGGATTCCATTTTTTATACCTGCTAATATAAAAACGCTCTCCCCTCTATATATCCCCCAATATATTATGTCCTTTTTTCCTCAATAAATATCCCCCAATATGAACCCACGTGGTATGGTATTTCTCCCCAAGTGAAGCCCCTATGGGTGAAATACTAGAGGACTTGTACAACTATCAACATTTGGTTATCTGTCTATTCCCTCTGTTTATGAAGATATTGTGTTCCTTTTAGTCAATGATACCCTGATGGAAAATAAGTTCCTTTCAGAGTGAGTCTTGGTGAAATCACAACGCTTGCACTTTTAAATAGTATTGCCTACTCTAATCGGTTTTCTATCTTCAGTTAACCCTTGTCAACTCAATCAAGTAGAGTAAAGTGAGGGGGGAAACCTTAAAAAGTATGTCAGAGGTATATATAAATATCCTTATCTGATGGGACAACCTCTTATGCTCTCAATAAGTCAGGATCCCTCTTCCGCCTCATGAAATAAATAAGTTCCTATGCATAGTTCTTTGAAAAATGAAAAATCAAAAAATAAAATAAAGGCAAAAGAAGGGAAAGGCTTCCTGTGCTGAGAGGTGAAGAAAGTAACATCGTTAAGGTACTCTCCAGGCTTGTTGGCAATGGAGAAATGCTTGTGTTCCTGAAGTGTCTCCATCGGGGTACTATCAAGGCCTACTGGAAGCGAAGCAACACCAGAGATGAAACTAAAACTTTGATAGTCTATATTACCTGTGCATCAATATACCCCTCATCTCCAATCGAAAAAACTCCTTTGACTTGGCTTGGTATGTGTGTTTTCGATAAAGAGAATGGTAGGGACTACATCTTTAACTCAAGCTAGTGAAGAATCCATGACGATCAAATAATCAAATAATAGTTCTAGAAGAGTTAGACTCGCTTTACATGAGACAAGGTCCATACAAAGAGCTGGAGTTCTACTAGTTTTTCGCCAATGTTGCAGTGGCTACAACCACCCTCCAAAATTTTGTCTATTCTTTGTTTTGGAGCCTCCCTCATGTTACACAGTATTTTGTCACACCTCCTTCACTTCCCGATGACCTACCCTGAAGTGCCTGAAACATGATCATTATACAGTATACTCATCAATGTATACAACTGAGATCCCTCCCTTAACTTTGCTTGGGAAATCCATGGAGCTTTCCCTGAAGAAATAGCTCTTAAAACCCTAAAATGAGAGTCATCGCCCTTATTAAGCTCAAAACCACGATGATCGCATGTTGCACCTTGTTAAGCTAGCAATGGCATAGCTTTGTTCCCTCTCATACCCGTGATGGTCTCAAAAAGGAAGTTTTCCCAAAGAGGATGAGAAGCTTCGTGATCTAGAAGCTTCCAAAGCAGCAAGTAAGGAAAATTTTAAGAACCACCCTAAATTTATATGTATAATAAATAGGAGAATCCCCATGATACATAGGAAAAATGGGAGGTGATTTTATCAATAATATAATATGTATATATAATTTTTTGGCGAATCTCTCACCAGATTATATTATCTTGTAAAGTCATGGCAAATCTTTCACTAAATTATAAAATATTGTAAGATCTTGGCAAATCTTTCACTGAATAGTAAAATATTGTGAAGTCTTGGCTAATGTTTTGTTAAAGTATGAAACCATATATGATAATAGGAAAACATATTCATTAAACTGTAATATACTTACGTACATGTTTGGAAAAAAGAGACATAATTTTCTCTTCC
This sequence comes from Pinus taeda, assembly GCA_000404065.3. NCBI lineage: Eukaryota > Viridiplantae > Streptophyta > Pinopsida > Pinales > Pinaceae > Pinus > Pinus taeda. The sequence continues at coordinate 47,607 of APFE030315402.1, forward strand.
TACAAACAATGTTGCAAGTTTCAGTGGCCGTGTTTGTCAAGGTTCTTATTGTACACTCTTTCATATCCTTCTATTAGTGTAGTCTTACCTGGTTAGTGAAATAGGGGTGTTGTTATCACGCCCACTGGGGTTCAACTCCCCCAAGTGACATGTTCACCTCTAATGGACTAGAATACCTCCACAAGGGGTTGATTATTGTGTATGGGACTAGTTACAAGTCATATGCAATTTTGGTAAAATAGATACCACCCAGTGATGGTATATTTTATAGTCCTCAGGCACATCACGTCACGTCTCACAACCTTAATCCAACAATCCTTGCACTTTTTTCTTCACCCCATAAAAATCCATAAAAAATGATATATATACTTGTTTGGAATAAGTGAATCAAATAGTAATTGGATAAAATACTCCACTTATTTTTTTGTGTTTTTGGCTCTCAAATTTGTCTCTATATATTGTGCATTCCTCTGTCCTATAGACTAAATGAGAGCTTGATTCTATAGACTCAATAAACTTAGGATGTACCTTCCCAATTGTGTAAGCCCCAATCGATCTAATATACTGACTAATACTTTATTTAATTCAAAACAGTAAGAGTAGTCAACTAGTCAAATGAAACACAAACATGGTGTGTAAAGTGGTAAATTCAGTAATCAAATCCTATGTAAATACCTACTCAAGCTACATCAATTCTATCTATAAACCATGGATAGGGTGGTAAATTCATTCTATAAAGGGTGTGTACAATAAATGTAACAATAGCACTTTCTTTCTATTTATCCCTACCAAAGTCTTTATGCGTACTATTCCTGTTACTTAGTCCTAACCAATAGAAGTGAGTCTAAATAGCTGCTCAGGAAAATGAAGGATTGAAAGGGTGTACCATAAAAATTATGTATACCTTTTTTCCAATAAATAAAATAGAAAACTCAACATCCATCACACCAAAACAAAATCTGTATGCTTATATTGTGAAAGGACATAAATTCAAGAAAAATACAGATCTCAACATGGTTCATTGTTATAATCTACAAATGGGACCAATTCTTGGCAGCCTATGTGAGACGATGAATGTAACAATAAAATCTTAGAAGCCCAATTGATTGCAAATGTGTCATGTATATATGGAATTTGTGCATGTGTAGAAGTATCTTAGTGAACACGCTTTATGAAACTGTGTAATTGGCCCAATACCTGGGCCCTTGAGAAGTATGGAATATTGCTTTCTAGGCTATATAAACTATCCATTGTCACACCACATAAATAAGTGCTACAATAGCTTCCATACAAGTTATCAATATTTTTCAACCCAAAATTCTTGTGATGAACAAAAAGAGAGTTGTACATAATTGCCAATAAATAAAATGGCAAACTCAACATCCAACACATTGGAATGGAATCTATTAATGCCAATGCTGGGAAAGCACATAAATTCAGACAAAATTCAACTTAAAAAATTATTCATCACTATAATATACACATGGAACCAAATCTTACCAACCTAGTTATCGTCACTAAAGCCCAACCTAAAAGTTAATAAAGGACACTTCTGATCTTGTGAGCACATCATATATATAACTAAGATTTTCAATGCCAACACGAGACAATGGAAATTGGCTAGCAAATGATTCAACTTGCTTTTTGAGATCAACAATGCTATTTCATAGCTGGAACTTGTTTGACTTAATAAATTCTATAAAATCTTTTAATTTTGTACTTTTCACAGAACCCTTAGCCTCAATGGCTATCTGCACCCTCTCGTGGATAAAATCTGAAACCTTAATAAATTCATCCTCAAGAAGCCCACGGGTGGTTAATATAGGAGTCCTTATGCATATACCACCAGGAACCATAACACTTTTATCTCCTGAAAATTTACGGTATTAAAGTAAGCTATATCATCCCATGGAGAAAGGAAAATCAATGAATCCCTTACATCTAAATATATAAAGAAAAAATTCATGTAACCTGGTAAAAATTCTTGTTCAGTGTGATAGAAGCAACATCCAAAACGTCCTCTACTCTTGCACCATCAATGCCTTGTCCAAGCCCGTTAATATATACCATGTTACATTCAACCAATTAAATCCAATAAAAATCAATATACAAGTAGGTTGTGTACTCCAACATATGAACAGAGGATGCTTACCAAGGGCCTTAAATCAACTAGAACTAGGTGATTTTCACTACCGCCAGAACCCAAATTGTAATCCAAATCCATTAGGCTCGCTGCAAGAACTCGACAATTTTCTACAACTTACTAAAAATATTTTACCTTTGATAAGAAACAAAATCCATTCAAAAAATAATTCACATGCATGAATTTTACAAAAGCTTAGACATGTGAGAGTGATACACCTGTACTTGATAAGCCTTGAACTCTACAGTTACATACTATTTTAACAAACAACCAAACCTCCTATGGTATGGTTATGTGTTCCTCACTAGAAAGTCACAAATTATTTCATGTATCTTTTAGAAACTAAATGATACAAAAAATCGATATATCCAATATTATGATATTAGTGAGCATGAGAACAATATGGATGATGGAGGAAAGGAAGGAGAACTCAGATTGACCTATAACCCTGGAAAAACTACATTTTTATGGTTATCTCTAGGTCGAACCCCAATATTGGTTCCTTCCTGAAGAATATCATGCCTCCCCAAGGACCTCGTAAAGACTAAAAATCATAACCCTCCAATCCAAAAATATTTTGATGCAGGAGCATCAAGGGCGCTTTTTTATTTTGTAAATATGTTAAAAGGGGGTATGATGATTTTTAATATTTTATTAAATTAATTTGAGTAAAATAGGAAAATGTGAGGATATATTGTAAATATCTTTTTATTTAATAAAAGGATATGAGGGAATTTAATTAGTGGAAGGATTTTAGGGATAAAGAGCTATCCTTTAGGGATGTTGAGAGATTTAGTGGTTTGTTGAGGAATTGAAGGGATTGAGAATTTAATTTAATGATTTTTTTTTAAATTGTATAAATAGGAAGAAGTTTTAGAGGAAAATACATTGAGACTGTGAGAATTTGTGAGATTGAGAACAGGCTTGAACAACAAGGCTGTAAGCCTTCAGTAATTGTAAAGGGCCATGAGTGTTGGATATCAGGCCAAAGATAAATTTGTAAGTAGCCTCATCTTGTTTATATGAAATATTGCTTCATATTATATATTTTGATTGATGGATTGAAGAACTTTATATTCGATTTCTGAAGTGAGATTTTGGAGTAAATTATGTATGTGAATTGTGAAAAGTAATATGGCAATTTTGTGAAGAATAACAAGGAAAGTTGCGTGTGGATTCTGGTTAAATGCATATCTACTATTGGAGATTCGATTAAAATAAGTGTGCAATGAACAGATCGATATTTATCTAACAATTGTTACTGTGTGAGCTTATTTCTAAATGGCTATTTTAAATCAATCTATAGTTTGTAGCCAGCACCAGAATAGAAATAGAACAACGGGTTCCTTGAAGTTACCAGTCATGGTATGAGTGCATGGCGTTGTTGGTTGAATGATATTGAATGTTGGATATTGCAGACTTTAATTTGGATTGATTGTAAAAACCAACAATCGATGCATGAAGAAGATAGATTGGAGCAATTTGGGTATTTGTTATATTGAAATTATGATTGAAGTCTATGCTGCAGGCTTAGATGTGATCGACTTACAGAGTTGAACAAAATAGGATAGCGCAGAGTCCAAGTTAACATTTGAACAGAGGACGCAGAAAAATCGAACATCTCAGAGAAAGGATGGGTTCGGATATCAATTAAGAGGAGATTGATCCAAGACTTTGGCAATTTCACTTTCCGAAATGGTGAAATCATTTTTGAAAATCTAAACAGCTGTTGTATTTGCTGATATTAATCATGTGTTAGCGTTTTACAGAATGGAACGATTACAGTCCTTAGCAGAGACAGAGGAGGTACTATGCAACAGAAAAAGAACTTAAAGGTATACATTCATATTCATTCAATCTGTGAGTGAATTGGATTGCGGAAGTATGCGTTTGTCACAGTGTTTTTATGGTTAAATCGGGTTGTAGAATCTGTGATATAGTCAGATTTGGTCATGATTTATTAAAGACACAAGGTATACAATTCGAGATGGAAGAATTGGCGGAATTATAAGGCATGATTGGACTGTAAAGGCGTTCCAAGGTGCAGTTAGGAAAAGGAATCATAAAAAAATTACAGTCAATATGATAGTTGATGCAATTGGCTTAACGCTGCATAGCCCAGGTATGGTTTATTACCACTAATGGTCTTTTGAATTAATATAATGAATCAAATGCTGAGATCTGGAATATAAGGCACGTTCTAAATTGTATAGCCCAGTTGTTGTTGACATTCGATATGTAACAGAACCTGAATATTGTAATTAACCATAGCTGGAAATAAATACACAAATGTGTTGGGTTTTAATAAATCAAAGATGGAAAGTTTTAAAGGGGACAGGTATATTTTTACCAAGTCAAATATTTGATTTCAGAACTGAAGACCATATATTATTGAGAAAACTAAATGTGGATCGATTTGCCGTATGTTGAAAGAAGAGTGACCGTATTGTGTTATTTGGAATTTTGAATTCTGGTCGAACAAGAAAAGTAAGGGTGCATTCTTGAATCAAGCCATATGTGAATGAGAAGTATTAAGATTGCTTATGGCAGCATTGAATGTTTGACGTGATTAGAATGATGATAAGTTTTCTTGTGTAATGATTGTTGGGTCCTTATGTTAAAACATAAAATGAAAACAGCTTCCACAAGATAATGGCAACGTGTGAGTTTGCTAAGTACTGAGGATTTGATTTGGGGACAAAACTGTGATGTAAGTTGATATGCAACAGATGTTTAAGATCCTGGTATTTGCAGGCTCCTGCCTGCATCAATTTTGGTATCAGAGCTTGGCTCTGTTGAATTAAAAAAATGTTTATTTTCTGAATGTGGACAAGAAGGTTTGTTGAACTGAAATGTATTTGTGAATGTGTGATAAATAATGAAGATCAGATTTTAAATCTGATATGCAGCATATATAATTGCAAGTGAACAGAATGCAGGTAAAGGAGATCAGATTCTAATCTGAAAGTCAAGCAACCAAAGTACAGTTGGGAGAATGACAATTAAGTTCTTAGAGGCAGGGAAAGCAGAATTAAGCAGAGATTGTAGAGACAGAAAGAATCCACAACGATGTTGGGGAATGGAAATTCACTTGGATCGTGCAGGTATTGTGTTTGGTTAATTTTGATTTGATTTTTACTGACAAAGAAATGGAATGAGGATTGATGGTTGCAACAAAGAAGAAACTCAGCAAAGAAGGAATTATTGCTGACAGCTGAAGTTTGCCAGATAAAACCAAAAGATTGGAAGAAAGGATCATGTTCTAAAATCTGATTGACAGTGAATTTATGCAGAGGAAGCATAAAGATTTGTTGGAATAGATTTGCAGGAGTGATGAGATTCTGAAGGTAAATGAAGTGCAGGCGAATAGAAGGACAAGATCAGATGAGATCTTGGAGGTAAGATGATATGTTTTTGAAGAATAGAGTATTGTAGTCTTTGCATTGAAATATTATTGCAACTCCCAAAAGGCAATTGCTAACAGATAAAAGAAGCTGGTGAAAGTTTCTAGGTGAAAACATAGAGGTGGCAGAACCTTGAGGAAATCCAATAGAGATTGGATAAGGAAGACAGTTGTGAACAGGCAGATGAGTTGAAGCCATGAAGAGCAAAGAGAAGTGCTCAAAGGAGGTTCCAGAGATAGAACCAATTGCTTGCCAAAATACTGAGTGAGGAGAGCTTGGTGAGGTAAGTGGCGGCAGGACAAGACTTGCTGCTAAAGAGGCTTTAGTGCAACTCATAGTAAAGTGAGTAAGGAATTCATAGAGATGGAAAGGATGATGACTAGTGACAGTCGTAACAAAGGTTCTGAAATAAACCACAGCAGAGGACAAAAGGAGAAGGGCGCCAAAGCAGTTGGCATACAGAGACAGTTAAGCAAAGAGGAATATGAAAGGGAGAAGGCTGAGATAGCAGATCAGCTTGAGGTGTTAATGGAGATGTTGCAAAGAAATGAGGAAGACCAGAAGCATGGTTATGTCATAAGAAAGAAGCTGAAGTGGCAGAGGCTACAAGAGAAGTGGAATCACCAGGTAAATATGCAAATGATAAAGGAACTAAGGGAACCTGAACAGGTTATTGATGCCAGACAGAGGATAGAGAAGCTCGAAACAGTTGAGCTACAACAAAAGGAAGATGCTAAAGAAGATGTTGAAGTTTCGATATGTTACCCAGAGAGTGGACCATTACTTTTTGAAAGTGATGAAGAGCTAGAGGAGTTGAATCATATGAATGATTTGAAGCAGCCTGAAGACTTGATGACTGAAGCATCAAATAAGACCGTAAGGTCTTGTGATTTTAAAACTAATGATTTGTGTGTGATTGCAGGTTTGGAAGAACAGGAAGAACATCTACTGAAGGATGTTAAAGAAGATTTAGCAGAAGAAAGACCATGTGATAATGAGACAATAACAAATGAGGAAATGGAAGATCGTGTAAAGTTTCTGAAGTCCACTCCAAGTAAAATCATTGAGTTATATCGAGAATTAGAATTTCAAAGGAAGAAATTGGAAGAACAGAGGATGAATGTCCGGAATAGATTGCTGAAGAATGATGACAAAGCGGTTGTCATAAATGATAATCAAGGAAAAATTGCAGATGAAATTGCAGGTGACGAGCAAAGGAATGTTGCAGAGGGAAAGGAAGTTTGGGAGGCTGCAACATTTATAGTAGCAGCAGCAGAAAAGGTGATCAAAGCAAGTGAAGAACAAGCAAGAATGAGAGTTCAACAATCAAGAGATGAAAATAATCAGCAGACAGAAGACATACTTGACAAAGAAATTGAGTTGATAAGGAGGTTAATGATAAAGACATCCCAAAGAAAGACAGCTGAAAGAAAGAAAAGGAGCAACAACAAGAGAATGATAGTGAAAGATTGTAAGAGCAGAGAAAGTGGAGCCCTACAGCACAAAATATGGAAACCTGGAAGACAACAACAGATGACAACAGTAGTAAAGCAATCGACAAGCATGGGAAGATTACAAAATAAAATTTGGGATCTAGGAGGAGATATCCAGACTTATGACCAGGTGGTCATGAATTTTCTTACATGGGGAGTCTGATGCAGGAGCATCAAGGGTGCTTTTTTATTTTGTAAATATGTTAAAAGGGGGTATGATGATTTTTAATATTTTATTAAATTAATTTGAGTAAAATAACAAAATGTGAGGATCTATTGTAAATATCTTTTTATTTAATAAAAGGATATGAGGGAATTTAATTAGTGGAAGGATTTTAGGGATAAAGAGCTATCCTTTAGGGATGTTGAGAGATTTAGGGGTTTGTTGAGGAATTGAAGGGATTGAGCATTTAATTTAATGATTTTTTTTAAATTGTATAAATAGGAAGAAGTTTTAGAGGAAAATACATTGAGACTGTGAGAATTTGTGAGATTGAGAACAGGCTTGAACAGCAAGGCTGTAAGCCTTCAGTAATTGTAAAGGGCCATGAGTGTTGGATATCAGGCCAAAGATAAATTTGTAAGTAGCCTCATCTTGTTTATATGAAATATTGCTTCATATTATATATTTTGATTGATGGATTGAGGAACTTTATATTTGATTTTTGAAGTGAGATTTTGGAGTAAATTATGTATGTGAATTGTGAAAAGTAATATGGCAATTTTGTGAAGAATAACAAGGAAAGTTGCGTATGGATTCTGGTTAAATGCATATCTACTATTGGAGATTCGATTAAAAGAAGTGTGCAATGAACAGATCGATATTTATCTAACAATTGTTACTGTGTGAGCTTATTTCTGAATGGCTATTTTAAATCACTCTGTAGTTTGTAGCCAGCACCAGAATAGAAATAGAACAACGGGTTCCCTGAAGTTACCAGTCATGGTATGAGTGCATGGCGTTGTTGGTTGAATGATATTGAATGTTGGATATTGCAGATATTAATTTGGATTTATTGTAAAAACCAACAATCGATGCATGAAGAAGACCGATTGGAGCAATTTGGGTATTTGTTATATTGAAATTATGATTGAAGTCTATGTTGCAGGCTTAGATTTGATCGACTTACAGAGTTGAACAAAATAGGATAGCACAGAGTCCAAGTTGACATTTGAACAGAGGACGCAGAAAAATCGAACATCTTAAAGAAAGGATGGGTTTGGATATCAATTAAGAGGAGATCGATCCACGACTTTGACAATTTCACTTTCCGAAATGGTGAAATCATTTTTGAAAATCTAAACAGCTGTTGTATTTGCTGATATTAATCATGTGTTAGCGTTTTACAGAATGGAACGATTTCAGTCCTTAGCAGAGACAGAGGAGGTACTATTCAACAACAAAAGAACTTAAAGGTATACATTCATATTCAGTCAATCTGTGAGTGAATTGGATTGCGGAAGTATGAGTTTGTCACAGTGTTTTTATGGTTAAATCGGGTTGTAGAATCCGTGATATAGTCAGATTTGGTCATGATTTATTAAAGATACAAGGTATACAATTCGAGATGGAAGAATTGGCGGAATTATAAGGCATGATTGGACTGTAAAGGCGTTCCAAGGTGCAGTTAGGAAAAGGAATCATAAAAAAATTACAGTCAATATGATAGTTGATGCAATTGGCTTAACGCTGCATAGCCCAGGTATGGTTTATTACCACTAATGGTCTTTTGAATTAATATAATGAATCGAATGCTGAGATCTGGAATATAAGGCGCGTTATGAATTGTATAGCCCAGTTGTTGTTGACATTCAATATGTAACAGAACCTGAATATTGTAATTTACCATAGCTAGAAATAAATACACAAATGTGTTGGGTTTTAATAAATCAAAGATGGAAAGTTTTAAAGGGGACGGGTATATTTTTACCAAGTCAAAGATTTGATTTCAGAACTGAAGACCATATATTATTGAGAAAACTGAATGTGGATCGATTTGCCATATGTTGAAAGAAGAGTGACCGTATTGTGTTATTTGGCATTTTGAATTCTGGTCGAACAAGAAAAGTAAGGGCGCATTCTTGAATCAAGCCATATGTGAATGAGAAGTATTAAGATTGCTTATGGAAGCATTGAATGTTTGACGTGATTTGAATGATGATAAGTTTTCTTGTGTAATGATTGTTGGGTCCTTATGTTAAAACATAAAATGAAAACAGTTTCCACAAGATTATGGCAACGTGTGAGTTTGCTAAGTATTGAGGATTTGATTTGGAGACAAAACTGTGATGTAAGTTGATATGCAACAGATGTTTAAGATCCTGGTATTTGCAGGCTCCTGCCTGCGTCATATTTCAAAATGAAAAATATTAGAAAGATAAAAATGAAAGGAAAAAAGTGAAACAATTGACAAAAAATGTAAGGAACATAATGAGTTTGATCGAAGCTTTGATCTAGTAGTGATGAGAAATAGAAAGAACATAAAAAATGAAAACAGGAAACTGAATCAAAGAACATGTAAGGGAACCAAAAGGAAAATCTACACCTCTTAACTCTCTAATCACTCCTCCTATGATGGGAATGACATATTTTTTTTAGTTCTTCATTGTTTCTTGAACATTAATGGGATTTTTTTCTTCTACAAGGGGGGAATGGCATAGATAGATTGCATTAAAATAGATCCAAAAAAGGATCCATCTAATATAGTCATATTTTAATCGAAAGGGTGAAGTGCAGAGAAAATTAATAGCATCAACTCACCTTGTGCATTGTAGTTGTTACTGCATCACAAACGTCAAATTGGCTAGCCATTATAGAAGCAATGATGAGACCATTTATGTGTGCCATGTCCATCATTAAGTATGCCCCAACTGTATTGGCAATCTTCCCAAACCACTAAATTTTAGTACTAAAAAAAATCCAACATTACATACTATACGAATATATTAATAAAATATGATAGAATAAACATTGTTGGAAAGAGAAATGCTTGAAAGGATTTCCATTATAAGATTTGTAGAAATACCCAGCTTCAATACATACCTCATGCGAGGGTAATCAATATCTTGGGGATATACACTAGCACCAGCAATGATAAGATTGATCCTAAGAAGGGTGGCATTCTTCTCAAGCATATCATAGTCAATGAATCCTATAACCCAAGAAAACAAACACGACCATTAACACTTTGAAAACTTTCCCAAAAGATTGGTTCAATATTTGTCAATGATGGAACTGTTTCCCTCCTAATTATTATTAGATTGGAAATGTGAGCTCACCTCTGGACTCATCTAGATGATATGACATTGATTCAAAGTAAATTGATGTAGTAGATACTCGCTTTTTAGCTATCATGAATCCATGATACAGATGCCCTCCATGTGGTAAGTCCAAACCCTAAATGTTGCAAGGAAAATTTTCACATGTTACATGCCCAAATAGGAATGATAATATTATCAAAGGAGGTTCTTAGTTCAAAACCATACACACCATAATGCAATGATGTGGTTGGATGAGATTTGTATAAACAACAAAATTAGTTGGGGATCGAGATAATGGTTGAAAATTAACACCCCATGTACTGTTGTTAAGATGGAATGCTTCTAGGGTCCTCTACTAGCAAAGCCTCTCACTTTGGCCAATGAATTCATTGCCAGTATATTATATGCATGGCATAAATCCCAACCTAACATAGTAGTGAATAAATATAGAAAAGTGTCCAACAACTGTATCCATCATTGTGATAATAGATACTCATGCAACAACTACAGGTCTCTACACTATAACGCTGAGCCCAGAAACCATTACACACATGTCAAACATTCAAACTAAAAATTACAGGTCCAAAAGCCAAGAGAAACTGAGTTTAACAAGAAAAAATTACCAGGTGGCAAGAAGAAACAGTCAAGCAGCTCAGACACAATCACAATCATGATGGTGACATTCTTCACATTCCAAGTTATATCTTCAGGCACTTACCTCTTACCAGGGAGTCCTTCTAAATACTTGTTTGTTGGACATTATCCAACATATTCCATAACCGCCCAAGATGTAAAAATTTTAGAAGAAATAAGTTCCAAGCCACTGAATTACGACTGCTTTTCTTTCTCAATTATCACATTCATTTCAGGATCGAGCTCACTCAAAGGAGGATCTACAAATATCTGCTTTCCCTCTGTAAGGAGTAATTTGAAAACTAGATAAAGAAATCACAATAAATTTAGTACCCTCGGTAACTAAGGCATGGTTTGACAGGAGCATTAATTATATTATTGAGGTCTACAATTTTTGTTTGCTACCATCTGAGGGGAATCCAGATCAAGAACAAATTCTTTATCAAGCCATTCACTAACTATTAACTCAAAAAAACTATAAATAAAACTGAGGTATTTGACATAGTTCATTAAATGAAGATAAGAAGCTTATTTGTAGCAACTCAATTCACAAATGAATCTTCTAAACACCTCCAAGTTAAACGATATTCAAATATGATCTGTGCTTTCTTCACTTGGTCTTCAAATGGCAAGATTATCAAGGATGTCACACAAGCTATCTATACATGTAGAAATTTCAAACTAAAACAAATACATAAATAAATAAATCATAGTGTGAATTATGAACAACATGCACACCTGGGAAGTTGCAGGGTTGCACCAGCATGAATGCCAAAGGATTTCCCATTGTCAAGCTTGATGTGATACAAAAAGGTTTATATGATGGGCACAGCCTCAAAGTTTCAAACCTCCCAATTTTCTGCTTTTCTGTTGCCATAGAATCCCCTAAACTAGTTGTGAAGTTTTGGGCATCAAATTTGCAGTTGGGTTCAAATTATATTGACCCAACAAGCCCATACCTATTGCTCCATTGCCCATTATGACCTGCAATGAATATTTTTGCACCTGAAACAAGAGCTATCATCTGTGCCCACTTCAAAATGTGAAAAATAATCAAATATTGGGAGACATGTGAATCTAGAACTTGATGTATTGTGGATAATTCTCTAGCAGAGGTAGACATGAAAGACACCAAAAGTAGCACCAGTTCGAATTTGCCTCCTGCAAGTTGCTGACTTGGGTCTGAATCCCAGATAATATACAAAACAAGAATATCACACATGTAGGAGCAACTGACTTGGGTTCGAATCACAGATAATATATAGAACAAGAATATCACACATATTCGCAGATAATATATATAACAAGAATATCACCTTGGAAAGAACCAACAAAGAAAGGCCATGGATAAGTTTCATCAACCTCTAGATTGCAATCCACCTTGGAACTTCAACCTTTGGAGTCATTTTTATGCCTTCATATAGGTATTTTATTTGATGATGTACCTGAAAAGGAGGGATCTCCTTGTCTACGAAATTGTTATTCCTTCTTTCCTGTCCAAATGGCTCTAGAGGCAATCAAGGGCAATGATCTATGTTATTTGAGTGCTCTATCATCAAACAGTCCAAGAAGGAAGCCTCCTGCCAAGTACCCTTTCATCAAATAAGGGGAGAATAACACCCCATACCTCCTGAGAAAAAATACAAATGAACACCAGCATGTGGTCTATTGTTTCCCCTTCACATTTGCATATAGTACAAATTCCAAGATCCTACCTTGCCCTATTTTGCAGAACCTCTCACATCAAAACATCATGCTTTAGGGCCAACCACATAAAAATCATGGATTTCATTGAAGATTTAACTTTCCAAATCTTCCCCACCACCAAGCTACTACTACTGCTTCATCATCAAAGATAGCCTTGTACCGCAAGCTAGTTGTCAACAGTCATATCGCAGGGTTGTTGGACCATACAACTTTCTTGCATGAAGAAGACACGCAGACAACTCTTTGCTCCTAAATGCAACCAATGTTGAGTTTAAAAAAAAATTGCTTGATTTTGTACTGAGCAACAACAGAATATACACAATTTCCTTGTGACAGAGTTGCTAAGATGGAATCTTCATTTACACAAATTTACCTATCAGGATGAGAAAATGCAAATCAAATTTCTTTCTTATTCCATAGACTCCAACTGGGAGATTAAAAAAAAAAAAAAAACACATCAATTTTGTTTACCCCAACACACCAACAAGTAGCAAGCCACAACTATATAATATAAGAAAGGCCTAAAGGGGATCTAATGGAAAGAAGTGACCGTTGTTAGAAGCCTTCCAATAAATATATAAATATATAAATATAGATTTAATATTATTTTAATTGGAAATATTCAATTAAATAATAAAATTTAATTACGTCTCTCCTAATCTAAATTGCTTATTTGCATAATTCACTCCCTTCATATGTATTGCATTTTTAAACAACATTGTAACATGTGGATTAATTTCCTTTTTAGTGCACAATCTCCGCATTTTAGGAATATGGTGCAGTGACCCAACCCCCACAGATCATTATGATAAACTAATAGTAATAGAGAAGATGAAAGGTTGTACAAACCAACATATTTTTCAAACAACTAATCCAACATCAGTACCTTAACTTTTTCATGAAGATATCATATTAAGAACATTTGAAAAATGGTGGGAAATCTGGGAAGTGACTATCTCGCTTTTGTCAGGGTGATGTGGAAAGAGTGATAAGATTTTGAATTTTTTTTTGTTAAATCAGAAAACCCAATATTAATGGAGATATTGGTAATTTTTTACTAAATTTTGTGAAGTGATTAAATGTAGCTTTAAACATTCACCTTAAGATGTTTTTTACAATATAATTTCCTAATTCTATTTAATATCTTCATTATCATAAAAACCAACCTATATCAATCTTAACTCCACATGTACCAAACTCTTAGAGGGATGGAATCTATTTATCCCTCTAAGCACTTGTAGACCTGGAATTAACATGGATCTAAGCTGATATAATTTCCCCTTTAAATAGTATATTCTCACATGAATACCATGGTATTACCATGGGTCAATACCATGTGTTATCATAAACCTGGAGGTTAAAAACTACTATTAGTAATTTATAAAAATTAATAAAATTAATAATTGATTTTTTTTTAACCAATTTAAAATTTTAAGTGACATTAAATTACAAGATCCATTTTACTCTTGATCTACCAAGCCCCGAGAGGGATCGAATATTTTTTCACTCTATGCTAGTTTGCATATCACTATATTTGATCCCTCTCGGTTAGTAGATCTAGAGTAAAGATGGATCTATGTTGGTTTAATTCCCCCCTTTAAATAGGCCACATTCCACATGAATACCATGGGTCAATACCATGTGCCATCTTTATTTTTATTAATACTAATATTAGGATTAATAATGTTTTTTTGCATGGTATTTTAATAATAATTTGGCCCATGGTATTTCGCCCATAGGCTTCACCTAAATATAACACATTTTTTGAGTGTCCTAAAATATAAGGTGAATTATGGAGTAAATATAAAAAAAATGTTTTATTAATTTACCATACCTCTCGTTTATTTATATTTTTATTAATTTACCATACCTCTTTTATAAATATGTTATTTGGCCCATAGGATTCATTTAAATAAAACCTTTTTTTTTAGCCTTCTTAAATAGAAAGAGGGTTATAGACTAAATATAAAAAGAGGTTTTATTTATTTGCCATACCTCTAGTTTATTTATATTTTTATTTATCTACCATACCTTTGGAGTAAGTATAAAAAGAGGTTTTATTTATTTACCGTACCTCCACTTTATTTATATTTTTATTTATTTACACCCTTGCCATTGATGAAAACCAGATTTGAAAACAGGGAGCCATTCACAGAAGAAATCAGGGTGACCGGGACCAAATACAACCTCCAAAACCAGAAAATGGGCCATTACAAACGAATTTAACATTGCAAAGCAGAAAATCTGGTGATTGTAATGGAATATAACCCCTAAACCAGGCAAATCGGGTCAAATGAGTCTTTTCATAGTTTATCTGCCCATTTTTTTGGCTAAAATGAAAAGAAATAATTATTTTTTAAATAAAAGTTGGGCTAAATATATGAAATGGGTGTTTTACAAAAATTTCACCCCTCTAAAATGAAAAACCCTTTAAATTTCACCCTTGGGCTAAAATTTGCCCCTAAAATTTACCATGGCACTGAGACGGAGGTGGTTTCGCATAGATGAGGGGTGTATTATAAAAATTTTGCACTTCTAAAATGAAAAACCCCTTAAATTTCACCCTTGGGCTAAAATTTGCCCCTAAAATTTACCATGGCACTGAGATGGAGGTGGTTTCACATAGATGAGGTCGAATCCTCCTAATTTGACCTATTGGTCTCATCCCTATGAGCTACCTCCTTAAGATGTGGGCCTAATAGAATCTTTGGAGGAGGCCTAACACCCTCTCCCAATCTATAAATTTCCCCTCTACCATTCCCAAATGGTTGATCTATGTCCATTTGCACCCCTATGCTGAGCTTGTTCTTAGAGGTTATTCATTAGACTTGGAGAAGGAGTGTTGGAGAGTTTCTTGGCTTGGACTTGGATTACCACTCAAGGAAATCCTTTCAACATCAAGGCTATGGTTGTAAGCTTCCCCTTTATTCTTTAAATAATAATACAACTGTTGTTTCATCTTCCCAAAATATATATGTTCATGTATGTATTGGTTTGGCATTCCTTGGTCAGCTAAATAGATTATTATTGGATTTGCTATTGGTTTTGGCATGCTTTGTTGTCTCTTGGTCATTTGTGAAGTAACATAAGCGCTAAAAGAAGCAAGAACAAGATCGTGACACGAGTGGTTCAAGGATCTAAAAAAAGGAAATCATATTAGCATCAAATCAAGGTAGGCCTTCTTTCTTGTTCTACTTTTCAATCATAATCTAGGAAGATGTCTAGTTGATTATCCCTTCAGTTGCTAGACCCACTCATTGGGCTAGACGGATTGTCTCTATCCATAGAGAGGATTAACCTTGTCAACAAAATGGCGACTCTGTTGGGGAGCCTATAACCCTTTCCTTCCTTTCCTTCACCTTGTCTTTTAATGAGTTTGGTCAACCATTGATTTTTAGACTTCATTGCTTGCTTGTAGTCAGTGTCATTGTCTGGTAGATGCCTAAAGATTGGTAACTTGAGTTGTTTTTGTAAATTTTGGATTTCTTTGTCCTTTTCCTCGACCATCATGGATTTGAGCCTGACATGCACGATGATATCACGATCTTTTTAGTTACAATAGCGACGATTTCTACTTTACTCCTGACAAGTGCGATGATTGCAGAAAATTAATAAATTTAGGGTTTCTCTTTGATTTTCAGTTTCAGTTGTCTTCTCCCTAGGATTTACCAGTGTGTTTCTCATTGACTCTCCCATTTTCTGATTACAACTATCTTTTAGATTGGCTTGAGTGTTCTTCAAGTTTGATTAGCCTTTTAGGGTTTTAGGTCTTCTAGGTCAACCTCAGTACACTCATTGGTCTTCCCATTAGAGGTCATAGATTGAATTGCCTGTGTTAAAATGTCTTTGTGTGTTCAGACATGCTTGTAGTTTACTTTTTGGTTCTTGTGCCTTAAGTTGCTTTCATTAGTGGATATAGTGGAAGTGACTTAAGCTTCATTTGATAGAAGATAGATTACAAGTCGATTGTCTCACTCGGATCAAAATATAGTGTTTTCTTTGAAGTTGTTTATCTTTCAAACTGAAAGTGAAAGTGTTATTATTTTCCTAGTTTTTAGAACATTTTGTGATTTCATTCTAATCATTGATGTGAAAATGATTTTCATACTTATTGGTTTTCTTGCATTCTCTTTTCCTTTGCACTAGATTGCATTAGTTGCATTTTTGAAAAAGAGAAAAAATCATCATTACATCTTAAGGAAATTTCACTTTAATATTTGTTTAGGCATCGCATTTTCTTATCGTATGAAAGATTAGATTTCATATTTTGCATTAAGAATTTGAATATGGTCATAGATGAATTTTGCATTTGGTTTGATGAGTGATTTAAGTGATTTTTTCCCTACATACATAAATAGCCTTCATTGAATCGAAAGATTTCATTTCATCATCTAGTTTTCATTCTAGGAAGAAGAAACATTGTTAAGGCCTTGAATTTGAGACATAATTACATGATCAACTTTAAAATCTATCAATTAACCTAGGGATAATTTGAAACATTAATGATCATACCTAGTGGTCTAGGTTAGAGACATATTTTGGTGTCTTTAAAACTTAGCAATTGTCATTTTCTTCAGCATTAGACAGCACTAGCATGGACTTGTGATCCCCATACCATCACATATATAAAGGTAGAACCCTCTAGGTTGCAATCCTTTATCCATATGAATTCGAGTCTGTCGCCTTGTAAATGTGATACACCGAACACAACATTTGGGGAGATTTCCTGCACGTACATCAGGTCCTTGGTCAATTTATTAGCTAAGGTGTATATTGCAGTTCATGGTTACTTGGTACTCCTTTTACCTAGATTCACCTGAGTAGTCATTTGATCTTTTCTGACTTTAAATTTGAAGATATCATCGAGAAACTTGTCCTTTCATGCTCGCAAAACTATTGAAAGTGAATAGAGTCGCCTTTTTGCCCTTTTCTCGACTCTTAAAACATGAAAAGGCAATGTTTTTGTTTCTAAAATTTAACTGCCCACGGTAAACATGTCAATCCAAAGTAGTTGATTCTTAGACCAAATTGAGTAATTTCCTGTTAATTTCAAGATTGTTAAAGCCTTAATCAATTTGTTTCCTTTCCTTTTTTCTGTTGAGGGGAAGCCATCATGGATAAACCATTGAGTCCATCTCATAGTTCGACTTCGTTGTCTGATATTGAAGAGTCCTCCCAAGGAGTTCATTTGGAACTTCCTTAGTCGCTTGAGGATAAAGGTGTTGAAATTGGAATTGTTCTGAGTATCCAACCTTTGTCTTCTCATCTGCCTCCATCATATTCCTGGTCGCCACAAGAATCTGATCTCAATTCCTCTGATAATCCTATTCGAACACCCGAGAGTCCATAGACTCCAGAAAGTCTGCAAAGACTAGTTGTTTATCCATTGAACCCATTGTTTGATCATGTTGTGATATCTCCACAGCATCAATAAAATATGTACGATTAGCTTGGTGTTCGTTTTGATTTATCTCCTCGTATATGTCTGATTCCTCGTTGCACGTTGTTTCCATTTATGGAGTCAAAACGTGAGATCCCAATATCCTCTCTGGGTCATTCGGAAGTTTCTGCTACCCACACTCCTCACATAGATGATGAGCAGGGATATGAGTTCCCTCCAGAAGACTTTTCTTATACAATAATATTCTCATCTCTCTCTTATCTTGAGTTTAGTGAACCCATGTTGCCACATGGGTATACCTCTCTAGCTCAATTGGTTTCAGGCACTCCTAATGCCTTGTCATTGTATCAGAACCCCATCTGGTCTTCCGGCGCTATGCCTATGTCAAGTATATTCATTCATAACACAACCTCTCGACCGATTATGCAAACTACAGTCACTTCAGCTCCAGTTCAACCTACCATTCTGTCTTAGCTGGTTTCGTCATTTCAACCCACTTTTCCAGTTCAATCAACTGTCTCAGGTCAGGTCTCGGTAATTTATTCTATCCCTTTAGCGAGTGGACAGACTATGCCACCGCCTGGGGAGCAAGATCTGAATATCCCCATTATGTCTGGCGAAACCAGTTTGAGTGGATTACAAACTCACATGGTTGGAATGAATCAACCCTTTTATGACGTTATTCCTAACCTTGCTAGTCCATCTAGGTCAGGTAACGTCTAATACCAGCATCCATATATGGCTCAAGTTCCATTCCAACTGGCTTATGTCCCATATTGTTCGCAAGCTATGGTAAATCTGCCTTACATTCCTCAAGATGGGACTTATGTTCAGCTCGACCAATCCATTGTGCCTAGTGGATATGGCCAAATCCAATTCGGGAACTATCAATACCCTCAGGTTATAACCCCAAGAACTATCCAAATACCCTTGTAGAAACAAGGACAAACTTCACTACAGTAAGGGAAACCTTCGCAGTTGCAAGGACAACTGCTACAACTGCAAGGGAAACCTTTGCAATAGTCACAACAACATTTGCAGCCTCAGACATAGTTTCTTCAGCATTCCTCCCAACTTTTGTCCTCGTAAGGCCAACCTTTGCAGTAGTAGTGCCAACCTTTGCAACAACAAGGTCAGCCTTGGTAGCAACAAGACTTATATGTGTATCAGCAAGATCAGCCTTTGCAAGGTCAAGGTCAACCCCTACAGTAGCAAGCTCAAAAAGCTTACGTCAGGGTGTTAGAGTCGGTCTGTTCATCCCTCCGTCAGAGATCAAATCCTCTTGTTGCACTTCATTCTAGGTGTCTCATTCAACTTGATCATCTGCATTCCATTAGGAGCATCTATCTTCTAAAGGAAGGGTCTTGTCTCCATACTTCCCTCATGTCATGTACCTACTGGTTCGTGTCTGATCATCAAAGTTCATCAAAGTCAAGTTTACAATCATTATGGATGGTCTTTTGGTCAGCCAAGAATCATTTCAGTCATTAGGTCTAGGGTTTCGCAAATTTTGTCTTCAAAGTGTCCAATAATGTCAGTAGGCACATGAGGGTGTTCACTAATAAGTTTTCATTCCAAAATTTTCATTATCAATAATGCTTGAGAATGATTCTTCTTCAAAACTCTGTTTTGAAGAAGAAATCGTCAAATTTATTTTTTGTAATAAATATGTAATTTTTTAATGTTTTTCAAGTTCTACAGTTCTTCAGTGCAACCCTCGTCATCCTTTGCCGAAATCCAATGCCATCATCCCTGCAAAAATTGCCAAGAGGTTCATCATTTCAGTCAAAAATCAAAGGAAACAACGAAAGCAGAGTTTGAAAATAAAGTCATTTCAAAAACCATTGGAAAAAGGGGTTTTATGAGCCAAAAATCTAAAAGCTCCTGGTTTATAAGCCATTTCTTCATTTCAAGAGTTCATTTACAAAGTGGAAACAAGGCAAAGATCTTTTGGGGTGAGCAAAGCAAAGTTGGAGAAAATCAGTCAAAAACCAGAGGCACAGCGCACTAGGCAAGAGGTGTAGCGCACTGGGCCTCAAACTGCAGTTCATATTTGCACAGGCGCGACGCATTGGGCATGCTGCGCAACGCATATAGCTGAGAAGCCCAAAACTTGCCAAATCTTGCTCCAAATCGCCTGAAACTTGTGGATTATCGCTCGTTCAAGTAGATTAACCTTCTGTCACTACTTTTCATCTAAATTCGATGGTGTTTGTTGCATGGTGAAGTGTGTTAAGGAAAGAAAACCCTATCTCTTCAAAATTTGCAAAGGTGATTGCCACTAGGGTTTTTGTATTTGGCTGTTTTTCTCATCACTCCCTTATTGCATATTTTCCTTGCTCTCCTTATTCCCCAAATTCACATACCCCTAATCCCAAGTTCCCTTTCCCAAAATCCCAAATGCACCAAACCCTAGTCTCATACTTAAAATTCCCAAACCCTAATGGCTATCCCAAGAGCTTCATATCACCATTCAGCTGAGTGTACCATCATTCAGAGGATTGGCATCATCATGTCAGGTTCCAATGGGTCATTTTACACCTTGTTCATGCTTCAGTTGCACCTAGGTAAGGTTCATTTCCCTCTCCTAGGGTTTTGACGACAATTTCTCTTGGATGGTCAAATCATCAGCAAAACTTATAACCTGATGTTCATACACCTTCCCCTATCCTTAATGTACTTTGTTAAACACTTCCCATCACTGAGATCCCTCAAATTCCTCATTTTCACACAAACCCTAGTTTCTTGCTACAACTTGACAATTTCCTAGGTTGGGCCTGTGTTTAGCCCTTTTGGACCCCTTCCCGTCACTCAATCTTTGACATTCCACTTTCCCCTACTTCCTAACATCCCTCCCTACTTCCCAAAATTTTCTCAAGAATTTATAAGCCCCTTATCCCTCTAAGAATTCATCCAATATTAGTAAAACCTCTAAGTTTCATGATGTTCACTCTACCCCAGCAGATAAATCCTCTAAAGGTAAAAAGAACGTAAAAGGTAAGGCCAAAGTCGATGGCCCAAAACAGGACCCTCCTAAATCTTCTGCTGATGATGCTTCTCGAAGAAAGCCAAAGTAAATTTGCCTCATCTGAGAGAAGGATCATTACACTAAGTATATTCCCCGACGATATGAAGTTAATCGCTTACTGAAAGGGACTCCAGCTGTCTTAAAAGAACCCTTTCCGTCACAGCAGACCCAATTGGTAGACCAACCTCAACCTTCTACATCCTCAGGTTCCCAAGTGTTCATGAGGCAAGGTTCATCACCTATCTCGATCGCTACTTGAACCAAGGACTATCAAGCTATGTCTAAGAAGACAACGAAGAAAAACGTCATTGATACTCCTACTTCTACTTCGTCCTCTTCTGGTCCGCTCCATATCGAGTGCCCTAATAGTGAATCTGTCATCTGACCACCCCCTAAAGGTGTTCTTTAGAAGTCATCTTTCAATCTAAATGTTAGAGTTCACAACATTATAATATTGCTGAGGATTTAGCTCAGGAACCCTCGGTGATGTCTGTCTTGGAGATTCTTCAATCCTTTCCAACACAGCGGAAGTCACTACTGTCTGCTATTGGTGCTATCTGTCCTTCTAATTCGAGTCTGATTACTTTCGATCTAGAGAATCGTGTACTTCATCTTCCTCATCATATTTCATTTCCGATCCAGGTCCTTATCAAAGGAAAGACGATTCATAGAACAGTTATTGATGAAAGTACCTCTACCTGCATCATGTCAGTTTCATGTTAGAAGACCATTGGCAATCCTCTTCTTAACCAATCTTCGAACACCTTGGAAGCCTTTGATGGCAGAGGTTCATGATCATATGGTATTCTCACGAACTTACCAATTACATTGGAAGGCAAAACTGTTGAATTAAAAGCAGAAGTTGTAGATGCTAATCTCAACTACAACCTTCTTCTCGGGCGAAACTAGACTCACACCATGTTTTTTGCGATGTCTTCTTTGTTCCACATACTTCATTTTCCTCATGAAGGAAAAATAGTCATGGTTGATCAACTATCTTTCTTTTTTCTGGTTCATCCAACGATAATGTTCCTTATGTGGGAAATACTGAAATTCCTTACAAGAGCATGGGGGCAGGTCTCTTTATAGACTCTTCTTTAATGGGTAATTTTACTCTCCCACCTCCAAATGTTCATTCAGTCAATATGATCTCAGATTCTTCAGATCCTTGGATTATCCCTACTGAAGATAAAATTGACTCATTTGGTGATGCTATGCCTTTAAGTCCATTGGAGATAGATTATCAAGAAATTGTTTTAGCTTCGATGGCTGCTTCTGAAAGTCATATTGTCTTCAGTATGAACTTGGACACTTATGTGCCATCCCCTTGGCTTGGTTCTTGGGATTCTCCAGATCCCTTGAACGAGATGTTCCCCACTGATGAGCGTGTCGTGGAGGTCATCTCTCTAGAGGAAGTTCCATGGAACAATCTACGTCATCGTTCTTCCATTCTCCCTTGCCTTGATGAGATGCCTTCCTGTTCTAAAGCAATTGTTTCTCATTCTCTTACACCTCCACTTCATAAACCTATCTGGGTACATGAAGTCTTGTCAGAGGATAATATGGGAAACATTACTACTACAATGCCTCTAGACATTTCCGTTAAGCCGGGGATTATCGAGAACATCCATATTGGGGTTTCTTATTCTCCAGATGAGATCAAGATGTATACTTGGTTTTTTAAATAATTCTGAGACGTTTTTGCTTGGTCATACGAGGAGATTCTTGGTATCGATCCAGCCATAGTGGTGCATGAGATTCTGACTTAGCTTGGTGCTAAGCCTATTCGACAATGGCTTCGCCCCGTGCACCCTCAAAAGGCTACTGCTACCAAAGCTGAAGTAGAAAAGATTTTGAAAGCAGGTTTCAATTGTCCTATTCCATTAACGGATTGGGTATCCAATGTCGTCCCTGTTGCCAAAAAGCAGGGTACGATATGTGTTTGTGTTGATTACCGTGATATCAATCGCGCATGTCCTAAGGACAATTATCCTACTCCCTTTATCGACCTGATCATCGATGAATGTTTGGGGAGTGATATTTTTTCTTTCATGGATGGATTTTCTACCTATAACTAGATTAACATTTCACCCACCTATCAACGTAAAATAGCCTTTATCTGTCCCTGGGGTACTTTTTGTTACAAAAATCTCCTTTTTGTCTAAAGAATGATGGCGTTACCTTTCAACGACCAATGTCCTACGCATTCCATGACATTCAACAAATTTTTCAACCATACCTCGACGACTTGCCTACTCATTCGGCTAAACGTCGTGACCATTCGGATCACTTAAAAGCTATATTTTTATGATGTCAACATTACAATATCTGTCTCAATCCAAACAAGTGTGTGTTTTGCATCGAGTCTGGCCATTCTTAGGCTTTTGTGTGTCTCGTGAAGGTATCAAGAATGATCCTTTGAAAGTTGAGGCCGTCATCAATCTACCCCCTCCTTCATCACTGCTGCAATTGTAGAGTTTGTAGGGAAAAGCTAATTTTCTCCATTGATTTGTCTCGAATTATGCTGAACTTGCCAAAGGTTATACTCGCTTACTTAAGAAAGAGATCCCTTTTATTTGGGCTGAAGTTTCCAAAGAATACTTCGATGCTTTAAAGAAATCCCTGATTAGTGCTCCTTTACTACATCTCCTTGATTATTGTCATGATTACTTCCTGTATTTGGCTACAACTGATAACATTATTGTTATGGTGTTAGGTCAATATGACAATGATAGCAACGAGCATGTGGTTTATAGCTAGAATCTTCTTGATATTGAGTCTTGCTATGCTCATGTCGAGAAGCTTGCTTTGGTGGCGGTTCATGTCGTCCAATGGTTTCGACACTATATCATTTTACGGAAAACCATTGTGATTTCTGATTGCAACCCCATGACATATATATTGACTCGTTAGTTTCTGGGGGGGAAATACTCCAAATGTATCGTCATCCTGCAGGAGTTTGATTTGGAATTTAATACTGCCAAATCAAAGAAATCACTCATCTTTGTTGAGTTAATATGTGCTCTTCCATCTGCAAGCACCCCAACCAATTTCACTGAGAAGATACTCGATGAAACTTTGTTTCTAATCAGCACTCTCAACCCCTGGTATGGAGACATTATTGTTTATCTCCAAATGTAGACCTTCTGATCTGATTTGTCCCGATCCGACAAATGTCGCATCCAGCATCAGTCCAAACCCTATCAAATTATTGGTGATACATTGTATCAGGTCAGTGTAGACTCTATCCTTCGCAGATGTCTCACTCTTGAAGAGGCTGAGCAGGTCCTAAATGATTTCCACTTTGGTGCCTATGGTGGTCATATGTCTGGATATCCCACTACTTAGAAGATCCTTCGCGCCGGTTATTTTTGGCCTTCTATCTTCAAAGATTACATTCTAGTTGTCCAAAAATGCCATGAATGCCATATTTTCAACCCCAAGCAGCGCGCCCCACCCACACCCCTACACCCAGTAATTACCATTGGCCCATTTTCCAAATGGGGCATTGATTTCATGATATGTAACCCTCGCTCAGTCGAGGGGCATGGTTATATCATCGTCGTTGTCGACTATTTTACGAAATGGGCTAAGGCGATGCGTACATACAATGTTGGTGTTATTACTTCCACGTAGTTCCATTTTAACCACGTTATAGCATGTTTTGGTGTCCCTCAAGCTATCGTGACTGACCATGGATCACATTTTCATCAGAACATGATGGAAAAGTTAACTGCTCAGTTAGGCCTTTGACATGATAGCTCAACTCCATATTACCCATAGGCCAATAGCCAAGCTGAAGTTGTTAATAATGTTTTGATTACTATGCTTTAGTGTACCATTGGGAAGCACAGAAAAGATTAGCATTTAATGTTTTTCTCAACTCTTTGGTCTTACCGAACTTCTGCTAAGACGACCACTGGATTCACTCTATTCCAGTTGGTGTATGGTTTAGAGGCAACTCTTCCAATCGAATGTGAAATCCCTTTTCTTAAGCTAGATATCGAAATTCTTCTGAATAACTCACCTAAAGAGGAACGATTATTGTATCTGGAGAGCATCGATGAGACTCGTTGCATCGTTGCTATGTTCATCGAAGCTCAAAAGAAATGGGTCAAAGCTAATTTTTACCAAATTGTTTCTCCTCGCACTTTCGTTGAAGGCGACTTGGTCCTTCTTTACAATCATGCCAACAATAAGTTGGGGCAGGAAAGTTTGAACCCATGTGGCATAGGCGCTACATTTTCAAGTGTGTCTTACAGAAAGGTGCCTATAAGCTATGTGATTATGAGGGAAATGTGTTGTCACAACACGTAATGGGTTGTACCTCAAAAAGTATTTTGCATGAAATTCGC
This sequence comes from Pinus taeda, assembly GCA_000404065.3. Lineage (NCBI taxonomy): Eukaryota > Viridiplantae > Streptophyta > Pinopsida > Pinales > Pinaceae > Pinus > Pinus taeda. Next base: position 73,032 of record APFE030315402.1, read on the forward strand.
ATGATAACTTTTGTACATTAGTGTGTTAATTCATTAGTGCGTGTTTTGATTTTTGGTGTGTTTTTTGCTTTGCAGACATATTTTTTTCTGCTTACCTTGTGTTCCACTCGGTTTGCAGATGTCTTCAGGTCATTATGTTGGTTTTTCTAATGGTCCTTGTCGTAGCACACAAAACCTATCTTCGCAGCATGGGTACTTTATGACCCCAATGGCAAGTTGATTAGTTTACAAGGTATTTTCCTTGGTCGAACAACCAATAATATTGCTGAATATAGTGCATTTATTGAACCCTTGTCAGAAGCAGTCGCTCTTGGCATTAGTGGTTTAGTTGTTAAGTTGGATTCACAACTCGTTGTGCTACAATTAAATAATCATTCTTTAGTAATAAATCCACAAATATTGTGTATGTATATACATGTTAGATTACTAGAAAGAAATTTTGATTACATTGCATATCAACATATTCCACATAATTGAAAATACGTTAACTGATGCATTAGCAAAATTTTGTTCTTGATAGACATTTGCATCATTTGTAAAAGTGAATCATGTAATAGGACACATAAGTAGAAATAAAAACATTATATATAATATATATATATATATTATATTATATATATATTGATGTGTCTACTAGAGTGTTTACATCAAAACGTTAAAAGAAAATAGTGTTCTGAGACACTTGGCTTTCAAAGCCTACAAAATGTGTAAAAGACTAGAAGAACTATCAAACTACACGGTGCTCATGGTAGCACACGACTACTCTGATCACTTGGCCTAGCAGCCAACGCAGTCTCGCAGAGACTCCCACTATATGTCTCTTCCAACGCAGTGGAACATCGTCGATAGTGGCATAATATAGAACCCCTCGAGTGATTGCCTCCAAATTGCGCTCAATCTCAGCTAAGGGGCTAGCCCCTTCCTCGTAGTTTGTAGCCACTATCAGATCGGAGACTCGCTGTGCTATTGGTGACATGCTTGGGGATCCCTTTGGTCCCACATATCCACATTTATCATAAGTTGAATCTTATTTTAGACTCTCATAAAAATCATAAAACTTTAAAAGATTCAAAAAACAAGTTTTTACCTGCGTCGGTCCACTATTCACTTGGTGGTAGAGGTAGATCTCGATCCCCTCTAAAATTTGTGCCGGCATAAGAGTAGTCATCTACCATAAGTAGCTGGAATTCAAGCTATGTGAATAATTCTGGTGGATAGTGCATATGTTGACCCATGCCTCCTCGAGGCATGAACTAGCTCCATCTCACGAGCCTCAGATCTCGAGGGGCAGGTTGTGGTACTTTTCCCGCTGATACTAGAAGAGAGGTATTTTCTCCAAGAATAAGGTCACCAGTATGGAACCAAATCCAAATTGCTTCAGGTGTCTGTGCCAAAAGGCCTCCACACCGGCTAAAGATGGTGGGGGTCAAACAAGCAATATCATATTAAAACTAAGACATGGAAGCCTCATGCAGAGCTTGTGTGCTAGATGCACGCGCCATGGTGAACAAAATTATTCCCAAAATGAGGTTATTGGTGATTTTTGCAATCTTCACCTTACCTTCGTTGGTTATCTCGACTCGAGGACAATATCTATGGACTAGACTCCTGGTACTCTCACCTCCTTGGTAAGATCCAAAGAGTTGAATGGCTTCTCCTCGATGGGATAACCCCATGATGAAACAGATGTCCATATCCTCTAGTTCAAGTTCTTTCCCTTTGATGATGAATATCTCTCGATCCACATCCCAAAGGCTGATCAGATAAGGTAGAAACTCCATCTGCGCCCTCAACCCCGTGGTCCGGAAGAATTTAAGTAGGCCACAATCCCTCAAAGAATTTATGCATGTCAGATCTTGAGATGCGTGGTGATCCTTAGCCTCATGGCCCCTTTCTTTCCACTTCAGGACCATATTTCTTTGGAAAACAACATTTAAACACTTTTTAATGCTTTTTCCATGGATAAAAATCATCAAATTTTGCTTAAAAGATAGATTTTAACTTCAAAAAATCCTTGTCAGCGCCATCACGTCTGTTTTTCAAAACAATGTGATGGAATCGCGCAAGCCTTTGGGATCAAGCACGGTCATCATGGGTCCAATGACCATACCCGTGATGGTTGCTGGCAACCTAAAATTTGAAAATCCTCCTTTCTAGCCTAAAATTCACCATCAAAATTGCATAAAAAAAGTAATGAAATGCAAGAGCAAGGATGAGGCTCTTACCTGTCGCAAACGGATCGTGAAATGGTACCCTAGATTTCCACTGGATAATCAAGGAAATTAGGGCACAAAAGCACTTTCAGAGCTTAGTTTGGTAAAAAATTTAAAAAAAAAATTACTTTTTCCTATTTATAAGTTTTGAAAGTCTTTTTGTCAAATATTTTTGTAATATTTTAATATTTTCTGGATATCAGTGATGGGTGCATTACTTGTGCAGTTACAGGTTCCTTCAATGTCAACAATGATCATTATTGACCGATTCTATGAGTTTTATTTTATCTCTTCTATGGACTCCTTAAATAAACGAAAAAGGAACCCCCCTAGAGTCATCTTTTAACTCTATTCTGACTCTCGAAAACTGAAAATATTGTCGAGTACTTGTCATTTCGAACTTGTTAAAAGTAAATGAATCGACGTCACCTCAGTATATGTTTACCCCTTTTTCGAGCTGAGACTGGCTAATTATGAAAAAGGTACACTTTGGTCGACATGGTCAAGAGGTTCCCTCGCATATTTTTTTCCACCTTTTTGGGTTCGAGGGACAAATTACAAAAAGGGACATGATGGAGTTTTATTTTTCGTTTCTTTTTCAAACTCTCTAAACATGAAAAAGATACCAAGTTATTCTTACATCGGACTTGTTAAAATTTTGTGACAAAAGACTCATCACCATCACAAGATCGAGCTTCTCCTTCCTAGGGCTCGTAAAACTTACTAGGATGGATTCATTCAAAGAATGAACTTACATAGCAAGGATATGCTTTCCCCTTCAAGCTTGTGATGAAAATAATTGGGGTACTGCTAGAAATAGAGGGGAAAAATGAATATGAGACATCCTTTGTATAGGAAGCATGTCGCTCTTGAACATGACACTCTTCTTCTCTCGTGTCAAGTTTTGGATATCCTCACTCAGTCACTTGTCCTCCTGGGTTTGGGTGATCCATCTTGCCTCTCATTTGACTATTCCACTCTATCATCATGACCCTTAATCCCATGTTGAGTCAGATGTTGCCACACTCTAGAGTCGTGTCACCAGTATGTTCAAGAGAAGTCCAATTTGTGGTTATTTACCTATATATTGTTTGAGACATCACTACAGTCTTGAATATAATTCCACTTTATTCCTTGTTTCGTGTCGATGATGGGGGAATCATCATTGTCCTCCTTCGATGAGTCACTTCTTGTTTACTTCAGCTCACTATCCATGAAGATGACTTAATAACTCCCTTTCATTACCTTAGAGATGGCATGCCTTAATGGTTAGTTCTTTGCATCCGATGATAGGTCTTCATTATTGGATTTTGATCAGGTGATTCCATGAGTATTCGACCTCAACTTCATTATCATATTCATGGATTGTATTGTTGTACCTTGAGGGCCATTGTCATTATTTTGGTTTCTCTCGTACCTATTAATGGTCTACATCATTGGTCGATAATCAGGTGGTTTTCTAGCGTTTTCAACTTCAACATGTTTATTCACATGCTAGGATTCATACATTGATTGGGTCAGGATGGAGCGCAAATCCCTGAGTCTTTTCTATTATGGCTCAGGCTACATGGACTTTTTTATTCATGATTGTACACATGTTTCTAATATACGAATGGTTGTGACCATACCGTGAGACTTTATATTCATGATGATCCTTGTTATCTGGACGGCTGTGCCCATACCATGGATCTTTTATCTAGTCTTCATCATCCAGATGGCTATGCCCATGCCATAGATTCATGTCTTTATCTCATATATGTATATGTATATGCATCCTTGGTTTTCAGGTCTCCTAAAAGTGCATCCTCATCCTTGCCAAAAGTTCGTAAAGCATCTCAGTCATCACTCATCGTTCTGCCTTCATGCTTTAGGGGGCATCTGTTACACAATATTTTGTCACGCCTCCTACACTTCCCGATGACATACCCTAAAGTGCCCAAAACATGATCATTATATAGTATACTCATCATTGTATACAGCTCAAATCCATCCTTTAACTTTTCTTGGAAAATCCCTAGAACTTTCCCCGAAGAAATAGCTCTTAAAACCCTAAAATGAGAGTCATCGCCCTTATGAAGCTCAAAACTACGTTGATCACATGCTGCACCTTGTTAAGCTATTGGTGGCATCAATTTTTTCCCTCTCATACTCATGATGGTCTCCAAATGAATTTTTCTCAAAGAGGATGAGAAGCTTTCAGAGCAGCGAGATGGAGGTGGTTTCGCATAGATGAGGTCAAATCCACCTAATTTGACCTCTTAGTCTCATCCCTATGAGCTACCTCCTTAATATGTGGGCCTAATCCTATCTTTGGACGAGGCCTAACTCCCTCTCCCAGTCTATAAATTTCCCCTCTACCATTACCAAATGGTTGATCTATGTCCATTTGCACCCGTATGTTGAGCTTATGCCTAGAGGTTATTCATTAGACTTGGAGGAGTGTTGGAGAGCTTCTTGGCTTGGACTTGGATTACCACTCAAGGAGAGCCTTTCAACATCAAGGCTATGCTTATAAGCTTCCCCTTTATTATTTAAATAGTAATACAATTGTTGGTTCATCTTCCCAAAATATATTTGTTCATGTATGCATTGGTTTGGCATTCCTTGATCAACTAAATAGATTATTATTGGATTTGCTATTGGTTTTGGCATGCTTGGTTGTCTCTTGGTCGTTTGTGTAGGTAAATAAGAACTGAAAGAAGGAGGAACAAGGTCATGACATGAGCAGTTCAAGGATCTCAACAAAGGAAATCGGATTAGCATCAGAGCAAGGTAGGCCTTCTCTCTTGTTCTACTTTTCAATCATAATCTAGGAATATGTCTAGTTGATTGTCCCTTCAGTTGCTAGACCCACTCATTGTGTTAGAGGGATCGTCCTTGTCCGTAGAGAGGATTAACCTTGTAAAAACCTCCTAAATCACAACAACTCATCTTACACTGACCTAGGTACTTATGATTTGATTGAGATTTATCTTTTCCATGTTGACTTGTTTTTTCATACTTTATTTGTTGTCTAACCCACAAGTTGATCTCTTGACTTGGTTCAACCTGGTTTCTGGCTTTCCTTAGTGAACTACGCAATCCTTAAGGGAAACTAGCCTTACTCTTGGGAATTGCACAGTCCAAGCCAGCAGTGAGCCTTCAACTCCAGAATTGCGTAGAGCCAGTTGACAGCCAACCTTCAGCTGGGAAACTATGCAGAGCATGAGAGGTAGCCTAGAGTCACCCAACCCAAAAATTGCACAGAAGTCTTTATGCTCAGAAGTTACCTAGTGCATAAGTCATAAGGTTGCACAGTCCTTCCCAGAACTGTGCAATCTCTATTGGCAGCGCATGGCAACTTTTCCTAGAAAAGAAAAAAAACATCCTTGGAAGTAGGGATCTATTATTAGTTTTCCGCAGGTGGTACAACATTGTCTTTATAATTTCAACCAGGTGTCGCTTTTTTCATTGATCTCAGGCATGCGCGTCATGAATTCCATTTTTTCTCAATTTGATGTAATAATTGCCTCTATACCTCATTTGTATACTTGATCATCAATCTCTAGCGAGCCTAAGGAGATCAAGGAACCTTCAGAGCATCGTTGTCACTTTTTCAAGTGAGTTTTTATTTTACCATATTTTGTCGTCTTTTATATTTCTTTTTGTTTATTTAGCTTGTGATAGTATTGTTTCATGTGTTTTGTTGAGCGACTACTGGAATTTTAACTTTTTTTAGCTTGTAGAAGTGTTTTTTCAAATTTTGAATTTCCTTTCCCAAGTGTCACATGCATCACCCTATTTTTTCACTAATAGTCGTCATTGCAGTGACTCTCTCCACATGCTTCATTCTCCTTCTATTTAAATGATCCCTGCACTTTTTTTACTTGCACATATAATCACTGAATCAGATATGCACTCAAAATCACACCATCCTTCATATATGCTTGATTTCACACTCCCCTTGGCCCGATTTGGGCTCCCCTTGCCCAGATCTCACATTCACTTGCATGCACTGCACAATCTGGCAACTCAAGGCCTCTGCCTTGGCTTATGGAATTGCATAGAGGTTTTCCTGGCCTCGCTCCAACTATGCATTGCATAGTTTTAAGAGCTAGTCTCCCAGCTTGGTCACTGAGACTATGCAATGCATAGTCTCTCCTGGGCTATACCCCAAACTGAATTATGCATTACATAGTTCCAGTAATCAAGCTTTCACACTAATTGTTGAGGCTGTGTAGTGAGAAATTTCCACAGTTAGTCAGTCATCCTTGTTGGTAAAAATTGTGTAATCCCTCTCATTAAATGCCCTGATTGTTTCTTGATCATGCTGTGAAGTTAGATTTCTAAGAGCTATTGTTTGCTTTCCATGAGTGTCCTTTCTGTCCCACAGGTATCACACTCGTGAAGCACTTCTCTCTAGTAGTAATTGTACCATGGCACCAAAGAGAGTTTCTTTAAGAAATAACACTGGAAGTAGTACTAGGGAATTAGTTGAGCAAGTTTCAGTTAACTTTCCAATATATGCAGACACTCAGTTTTCCATAGAAAATGAGTCAACACTAACATGGCAACGAGTCCAGCAACAATAGTAGAGGGCAACAATCCAGTACAAGATCACGGAAAGAGGAAGTTGTTGACATAATAGGGAGAAATTTTTTTGCAAAGTAACAGTGTATTCAATCTTCATGCAGGAAGCTTTGGCATCGGAAGAAAAAGTGAAGCAGGGGACATCGACAATAGAGCAGAGGAAGAGAAAAAGCAGAGCTTGCAGGTAGTAGAACTAAAGTTGTAGGAGATAGAGAATAAGTTGAAGGAGGAACAAGAGATGAGAAGAAGAGAAAGAGAAGAGAAACAGAAATAGGAACAAGAAGAAGGGAAAGGCATGATGACATAGAAAACAACACCCACACATGTTGAGGAGTCAGCACAACCAGTAGATAAGGTAGATAGTGAACAGATGCGGGATCAGGAAAGTGTTCAGCAGATTGAACAGTTGATTGAGTAGATGGAAATGGAGTTAGAGTAGGAGCCAAGGAATGAAGACACTGACCTCATGCAAAGAGTGCCCAAGACCACCTCTCAGTATCCGTCAACTCCAGTGTCCAAACTAGTCTCGAGAAAACAAGGAGATGTTGTCCTCCTTTATGATGATCCGGTCATGGATGTGTACAATTTTTCATTTGATGAGTTGCAAAAGAAGATTGTACAAGCACGAAGGAAGCACTTTCCAATGATCACGCATCACCTTCATTCATGAAGGAAAGGGTGATAATTCCATACACTAGGAAGCATCCAACCACCCTCTTCGAATCCACATTGGCCTATGTCGGAACAACAAGTTCCAATGTCAAAAACTTGTTGGTCGAGAATGAGCAACTGAAAAAGAACTTACAGGCAGCCACGTAAGAAGCAGAACAATCTCGAGAGAAAAGTGCAATTTACGAAATGGAAGAGATGAGTAAAGTGATTCTTATTGTAGTATCAACACTTGAGACCACCATGCGGAAACTCCATGATGAATTTTTCACCATGCACAAAGTAGTTGTCTGTGTGCATGTCTTGCAATAGTTGATCAAGGAGTTTGTGCAAACTCTTAAGAACATACATGCTACCATCATCCATGTGCAAGAGTGGACAATGTGGTACAATGTGTCCCTACTTCACTTGCCAAAGATGATGAAGCCATTGGCCCAAGTAAGATTTTAATCTCATACTAGAATGGGAATTCGTCCCAAGACTAGGAGACAAGTGAGTAGTGATTTCCAGATGGCCTTACAAGGTAAAGAAAGCAGCAGATGGGAGTGTCGAGAAACACAAGGCCAAATTTATGGCCAGAGGTTTCTTTGAGGTGGAGGTAATAGATTACGAGGAGACCTTTTCTCCAGTAAGCAAGGTACTCTTCAATCAAATATATTCTAACACATTCAGTGCATATGGGATGGAAGATACATCAGATGGATGTGAAGATAAGATTCCTCAACAGAGTGATTGAGGAAGAGGTGTACATTGAGCAGTCAGAAGGATTTGATACCTTCAATAGATATTCGCATGTGTGCAAACTCAAGTGAGCGTTGTATGGATTGAAACAAGCACCCTGTGCTTGGTACACCAAGATCGACAACTATTTCACTAGGTTGGGATTCACCAAAAGTGAAGCAGATGCAAACCTTTACCATATTGTGGTTGAAGGTAAATTATTGATTATAGTATTATATGTCGATGATTTAATTCTAACAGGGGATGAGAAGCTGGTAAAATCTTACACAGAGGCTCTTGCAAGAGAATTCGAGATGAAGGACCTAAGGCTCATGCATTATTTCCTTGGTGTGGAAGTATGGAAAATATATGAGGAATTGTTTGTCTCTCAGGTCAAGTATGCCAACTAGATACTAAAGAAGTTTCACATGGATAGAAACAAACCTATGGAGACTCCTCTAATAGGGAATTGGAGGAAGTTAGATGCTACTTCAAGTGAAGTAGTGGAGGCTACTATATACAAGAAGCTTGTGGGTTCACTTATGTATTTGGTGAACACACGATTTAACATATGTTTTGTATTTAAGCAGTTCAGTCAAGAAATGGTTAAGCCAACTAAACTCTATTGGTAGATAGCTAAACATGTGTTGATATACCTTAGAGGCACCATTCAGTTTGGTCTTTGGTACAGATGGAAGGAGGGATTGAAGCTTCAAGGATTCATAGATACAGACTGGGCAAGGATTCCATCTGACAGGAAGAGCACATCAAGAGGAATCTTCAGTATTAGTTCAACAATGGTTTATTGGTACAGTAGGAAGCAAAGATTAGTTGCACTCAGGTTTGAAAAAGCAGAGTAGATGGATGCTAGTCAAGCAACTAATGAGGCTATTTGGATGAGGAAGACCCTTGTTGGGTTATTTGGTTAGCAAATGGATCCTACAATGATTTACTATGACATTCAAAGTTGTATCAAACTCTTTGAGAATCTAGTTTTTCATGATCGACCCAAGCATATCGACAGCTTGTATCACCATCTACGACATTGTTTGCAGAGGAGAATCATGTTGTTGGAGTACATTTCTACAAAGGAACATGATGCATACATCTTGACTAAGGCAATTTCAAGAGGAAATTTTGAGTTCCATAGAGGAAGGATTGGGGTATCTGATAATCCATTTCTTTTTTAGAGGAAGTGTTGAAAATGCAACAAGAAAATCCTAATTTAATTTTTTCCTTGAATTAAATTAGGAATAAAATTGTAATTCCGCATCACAAGACAACTTGTATGAGTTAAATAAGTTAATTTGACTTAGATGGCTCATTTAATTCGAGTTGAGGATCTAACTTGATTCATGTAGAGCGTCTCCTACATTATAGGAGACCTGGTTGAGTTTAATTTGAGTTGTAATTAATTAATTTAGTTTAACTGAGTTAAAGTCAGTCAAACTAGTTCCAACTAATGGAGGAACTAGTAGGAGGTCAGACAGTGTGGTGTTGCTTTATGTGTTCAACCATTTAACTAATGATTCACTCATAAATAACTCATGCATGTAACATTTGAGAGTTACCCAGTTGATATTGGAGTTCAAGGGAAGTGTACTATTAGTTGTATAGTCATCTGAATTGTACAGGAGGTGCATGTAGTCAATGGAAGGCCTATGAGGATTGCACAATTCCAATTGATGAATTTCCCTAATTAATAGGGGTATGATTCCCAAGGAAACAACACAAGGAAATAAGGACATGACCAAGAAAAAAACTTGGGCAAGAAAAAAATTGGTTGAGTATTGGCCTAGGCTTGTCTAGGAAGCAGTGATACAAATAGAGATAGTGCAGAGGTTGCCCTAGCTTGAGAAAGCATTGTAATCTTCTCATGTTTACTCACTAATGCAATATACAGATAGCAAGGGTTTTTAGTTGTGCCTTTCCACAGGAAATCATTGTGTAATGTGTTGATTGGATTACTTCTCTTGTACGCTTTGTGATTTCATGATCGTTTAATTGTTTTGGCCGATGAGTAGAGTATATTCAAGTCTATTATTTTAGTAAATTACAAATAGTAGTTTGAATCTACAAGAGAAACTATGGACTGTAAGCTAGTGATTTGAATTAATTACCCTTGATGATGTAATACCTAAGCATCTAATCTGAGGATTAGATTATTAATCATGAAATATCAAATTCATTAATAACTTCCCTAAAAATATAGGATGTTGTGTTAGGAAGTTGGGGAAGTGGGGCTCATTAATGAGAAAATAACTAATTGCCACCTAATGGATAAGGACGAGGTAGTTACTAACTACTATCATAATCTTGGGAAAGGGCGTTTTTCATGTCCTATACTACAGTTAGACTCACGTTGTGTGGAGCAGATGGCAAGAAGGTATAGTGGAAAAAAAGAGAAACAAAAGGTTTTGACTAGCTGGAAGCCCCTTAGAGCTTGAGGTAACATAGCCAAGAGGAGGAGTCAAGTTTTGGATGATCATTACAGCTCCAAACTTGTTTTCCAAAGTTTTTGACATGTCAGTACTCTAAATAATCTATATCTTTAAGTAATTGATACTTGCTAGTGATTTATGGTTAATAATTTGAGTAGCAGCATTGTTATTGTAGTTTGTATATTTTCTATATGTGCATGCAAATGAAAAGAAAAGGAAAACTTTATTTTCTTCTAGTATTTGAAATGGTATAAGTATTTTTTGCATATACATAGTAATAAATATTATGATGCAAGTATTTAAGGGAGAACATGTATTATTTTATTGTAAAATTACTTATGGAGTAGTAATTACTTTTGCATGAAAAAATAGTAATTAAAATTAAAGTTGGTATTTATGCAAAGGCGTTAGAGTAGAGAGTGACAAACGTTAGTAAAAGTTAGAAAATCAATTATATTAAGTATGGAGAAAGCATCCAACTTTTGTATGAATATACAATCAATACAAGAACTATAGGCATAGAAGGAATGGAACTGAATGGAAGGTCATACTGACATGATACATTAGAAAGGATAAAAGGTTGGGCTATGGATTTAGGTTAACAAGAATTTAATTATAAAGGATAAAGAAACCGAATAGTGGGTATAGTTAACATGCAATTATCAATCTAGAATTTCATTAAGTATAAAAGAAATAATTGAAAACATATACATAAATTTCTAAGAATGGTAGTTAAAAAAGGAAAGAACAAATATCGGTAACAATCTTTTTAAAATGTCAACATAAAGGAAAAACATTCAATATGCTTTCATAAAAGAATATATAGTTGATATTCAAAATTGGTTGAGAGGACCCAAGTAACAATAATGGAACCCTCTAACCAAAGGATTTCATCCATCGTCCCATGGTCATTTCTAACAGTTACAAATAAGGCATAATTTCCTAAAATTAAAACATAAATTCCCTCTTAAGGAATGTTTTGCATAAAATTCTTCATAATTAAATTAAAAACATAACCCTAGTGTCTTGTCTTGATTGAAAGATCCAAGCACATTCATATGAAGCAACTAGGAGTACAAGGACACCTAACTTGAAGAGAAGGAGCCAAAAATTCATTAACTACTGGAAGCTCTGCAATATGAGTTCAAAGCAAAAAACTTTCAAAATTCTCTAGTGTTTGACTATACCTATGAAATTTCCAGAAAACCAAAATATAAGTGGGGGTTGGTAAGAAGGAAATCAATGCTAATCGAGGAAAAAAGGAAATATTTAACACCTAAATTACCTGAGAAAAAATCCTATGTCCAAGAACCCATGTTGTATCCCTGTAATAGATTATAACTTTTGATTAAATCAGTTGCAAATAAAATGTCAAAATAACAAAGTTTAGGTAGGGGTTTAAACCTTACAAATGGACAAAATTTCTATATAAAGAAATTAGCCAAATATAACATTTATAACTGCAACCATAATAAAAAGATTTAAGCTAGGATTTACTAGCGGCTAAACAAGCCACTATGAGTTAAGATTTCAGTTCTGAAAACCGCAAACTTGAAAAATAGAAAAAACAACAAATAACATAAGGTAAATATAAAGAGGTATTTAAAGTAAATGTATTCTTATAGGGTTGAAACCCAGAATACAAAATAAAATTTGCATAAGAAAGCCTTACCACGACATGGCTTTACCATAAATGGCCATGGAAAAATAAATAAGCCATGGTTTTGACCAAGGAAGAACCAAAATATCAAATTTCATCTAGTGTTTTAACATTCAAACCCTAAACTGTAAATTGACTAGGAATTAACAAAAACTGAGCAATGTGTTACTAATCTTTTCAGAAGGAAGAAAGTGTGAATCTTTTGAGTAAGAGTGAACCTCTATAAAAAGATGTGCTTCTTCCCAAATTACATTTTTGCCAAGAGAAGGTTGGAAATCACATTATAGCTCCATGACGAAGCTGCACTCAAGCACAAATAAATGTTAAATTCAAAATCCTTTTCTTTTAATTGACATCGAGCACCATATACAAAGAAAACAAAATATATGTATTAAGAGCTCACCTGAAGGAAAACTGGAATGAGGAGTGACAACATCTGTAATAAATTTAAGTAAGAATTACGAAAACAAGTAGTGGAGGATTATTTCGCCAGCGACAGAGATCGAGCAAAGTCTTGACATTATCCCTATCAACCTTGTAAATACCAAACATAAAAAAGATGAGAAATTAATTTAATAATTCATTTGAGTAACAAAAGAAAAAATGGAGGAACCTATTGTGGCCACAACAACCACCCTATTAAAATTTTCCATGGTAACAATTTTGAATGAGTCCCCTAGAAGTTGATCTTGCACTCCTCTGAAAGATTTGTTTTATCCCAGGGATTTTAACCCTTTGCCAAAACAAATCTTCAATTTTTAAACGGTTAAGGTCCCCTTAATAAATCCCTGCTACATCATTCATCTATAACTCCCTCTAAGCCCTTCATTCACATCCACATCGAGACTTTTTCGACCCACAAAACCTTCTATTGCATCATTATTTCCATCATAACTCTTTACAGCGGAAATACTTCGCAAAACATGCACAAATCACCCCTTTTCTCCTATTGGAATCAACACTAAGGCATGATGTTCACCGTTATATTTTGGACCCAACGACATTATTAACCATATTTCATATATATCGGGTCCATAACCATATTGCATATCGCAATCGGCAGGGTCCGGGGATTGTATATAAGGCACACCGTTGTCTTCCGGACCCGACGACATTATTAACCATATTTCATATATATCAGATCTGGAACCATATTGCAATCGATGGGAGTCAAAGCCGAGCCATAAGGCCGATGCGATATAGTGGACCCGACAGGACTATCAACTGCAATACATACATTATCGGGTCTACTTCCCCAATCGCTTATCGCAATCGGAAAAACCCAGGGGTTATATATATGGTGCACTATGATATACCGGACCCGCCGATAACTATGAATCTGGATATATAAGATTTCATGTCGAGGCTTATGGCTAGACACGGGTTTTCCCATATATTCTTGTGTTTTTCGAAAAGTATTGAGGTCGAGGTTTTCAAAGGGAATTCTTTCATTTCGAACCCGTCGAGATAATTAAAAATAATGCATATATTTCAGGTATGCTCCCCCCAATCGCTTATCGCAATCGGCGGAGTTATCATTTAAACATAAAGCGATTTGTGGTACGATGGACCCGCCGATGATTATAGGCTAAGGTATATAAGATTTGAAGTCCGGTTGTATAGCCCGACCGCAGGTTTTTTCGTGTTTTCTTGTGTATTTGATAAAATGTTGTGGTCATGGTTTTTAATGGAAAATCCCATATGGCGGACCCGATAGGGTATAGGTACCTGCCTAGAATATTTCAAGTCCGGATTTCAGATCCGGCTATGTGTTATGCAACGATTTTCAATGTAAATCAAGATCACACTCTTGGGACTTAACCAATGCATGATTAAAAATCAGGGGTCGATTCTTTCATATTTGTTCCTGTTGATGATATAAACGTTTAATGAAGACAATTTTTGTGTTTTTAAGCATTTTTGTTATGTTTTTATATCCATAGATAATGACTAAATATCTCTGCAGGTGAGGACCAAGAGATGAGAGGCAAAATTGAAGCACTCATGGCAGCGTTGATCCATCAAGATGTCATTTCCTCCAAATACACCTCAAAGCATGCCAGATGTGGGATGATGAGCGCAACATCTTTAGTTTCCTTTAAAAAATGATAGGGAATGATAGCCACTCCACACAGGTGCAAAGAAATGATATGTAGTCATTCTCTGTTCCATTGGCATCCATTCCTTCCCCCAGGAAGTGGAACGCTCCAGCAAAGGTGACCTCGACGTGTCAGCAGTTTCACCCACCATACTCATCTGTATATGTTGATCTGTGTAATGAAAAGAGGGGAGGTGCAAAGGGGGGAAGACAAAAAGTCATTCCTAGCTGCATAAGTATTACCTCCGGAAATGAGATGGGGACTTTTTGTTTAGAAAGAATAGCTTTGATTTATTATGGATAAAGAAGACTGTTTGATTTAATGAGGAGCCTTTTGTTTTATATTTAATGTCCTTTTCTTTTATATGTTTTGAAACAGGGTGTTGTTGCTGGCATAAATACAAATGTGTTTTGTTTTTGTGCATATTGACAACAATACAACTTATGATTAGCCTAGGTTGTTGAATGTAATTATTCATCATAGTTAATTCATAGGCAGTCCCTGATTTGAAACTGTGTTAGACATCAGTTGCAAGCTTTATTAGTATAAAAGGAATGTGTATTCCTGTATGAGTGATTGGATTGCAATTTAGATTTGATGTTGCCTTGTTCTTATGTGAACCATTAATTGATTCGTTTGAACTTGGAATTTACCTATTATGTTTAACCTCTCTTTTGTTATGCTCCTGCAAGAAAGATTAGGATAGTTAAGACTAGATTAGAGTAGTTAACAGTGGTGTAGATAGGATTTGATGCATATAGGTTAGCTGTTTCTTTTGTTGATTTAATTGAAGTATTCTTTCAGGAAGCAATCTCTCAACACCTATAACAGTTCACGAGGTCCTTTAAAACTCGTTGGAACTAGCCACTCCAAATGAAAGCGGATCTAATTGGGTTCTATGATCGGGTTAGTTCCCTAATAACGATTTCGTATTTTACAACTTACACAAACACATATAGACATTTTCAATGTATCTTCGTCATAGGTGAGGAGTTTAAGCTTCTTAGATAGCTAGAATTGCCATTAATTCTGAATGTAGCAAAGTATGACGAGTTTAAAGAATTTTGTTGCAAAGCATAGCAAAGCCTATTGGAACACTAAGGTAGAATGACTAAATGAATGAGCGAACATAAGGTCGATAAGGCTAAAAACCCAAACCCTAACGTTAATCACCATTGCATCAAAAATATCAAGCCATAACCATCAATTGGGAAGTCCACATGTTACCAAGTGTAGTCATGTGACACCATGTGATTAGCTGTACTCTGGACCAATAGAATGGTTCCACATAACTAGGATCTATCCACGTGTTAGTTTCAAATCATGTATTAAGTATTAAATAAAAACAATTTTGGATTGAAATCAAAGTTCTTGTGGTACATTGACAATACATACTAATATAAGGTTTGGTAAATCCTAGGTTTGAATCATCACGTTGTGATAATAATATTACAACTCATATTTTCAATATTGAAGTATAGGACATATCAAACATATATCAAGAATAGGAACAAACTATGGGCTATATTAAGTAAAGACTTATATATGCATATGAAGTTAAATTAAAGAGGGTTAAGAACTTATTTTATATGCTTTGAATAAATATGTATATGATGAATCAAAGTGGGTTAAAAACCCTATTTAAATAAACAAAACAAAATGAGTAAATTCCATGGTGTTTCACTATAGCAATTGTGCAACACAAATATTGGATCAAACCTTGTATAAGAAATTTAAGAGGATGTAAGAGAAGAATAAGCTTAATAATACACACATATGGTAGTATTTTAATTCAGAAATAATGACGGTTAAATGATTCCCTTTTTGGAACTTCTAAGAAATTGTATTGCAAGATGATATTAATATAAACTATAGATGAGAGAGAGTCTTACAAAAGAATAAGGGAAACCAAATGTAGGAACTTAAGAGAGCTGGCCTTATGATAAGACTTAGTGATCAAGGGATGATTTAACCATAATAAAGAGAAATTTAGTCAGTAAACAAGCTAGTAACAAAGTGCTTAATTATAAAACCTTTAAGTACTAATTGAGTACTGAAATTTAGGCAACAAGAAGATTCTTTGTTTTGTGTGTTTGTGATGTTCATTACACCATGGCATGATGAATAATGAAAAGCAACCAAGAGATCGCTAAAAGAGATAAAAATCAAAAAAGAAAACAAGAAGAAAGGATTAAGAAAAGTCTTTCGGTAGAAATCACATAAGATAAATTTTTGGATGACGCGTTTTGAACCAACAAGTGTGGTTCACCATCAGGTTCAGATGGAGTTAATCTCTCTTGCAAACCACAACCCCCAAGTATTTTGGAGAGAACTACAATAAATGAGAAAGAAAACTTAAAACAATATTATATATGTTCAATATTTATAGTATGTGAGGCTCTTATATGAGTGAGTACATGAGAAAGTAACTCCTCCCATAATGAACACATCAATAGAACTCTTCACAGTGGATGATATCAAGCAAGCAATAGAGAATTTAAAAAGCAATAAAGTAGGATACATAGACAACCTTCAAGGTAAATTTCTAAAATGTGGAGTTGAGCTTCTTTCCCCTCACATAAAAGGAATTTTTAGTGGGGTCACCCAAAATGGATTCCCAAGATAACAAACTACCAATGTGGTCATTCCTATCTTTAAGAATGGAGATATAAATAACCTTTCTAAATATATATACACCCTCCTCCCACATCTACCCAAGCAATCGACCAGTCTAGGAAAACATGTGATGAGAGGCTACTATGATTGGATTCAACCTCCTATGTGACCTTAAGGAAGTGGAATCAATAGAACACATCAACCAACCTATCCACATCAGCAACAGAACCCTCAGGATTCATGTCAGCCACTCAGACATCCTACCCCTGGGTCCCACTAATGTTCTAGACATCTTAAGCCTCAATCTCTCTCATGTTATAGGCATGAAAGCGTCTAGAAACCTAGAGTCACTCTCATAGGCTTGCGTGCGAGCGCCTAGAGACAAAATTTTTCAGTTTTGTGCTAGCATCCCCGGGATTTGAGCCACTTTTCAGGCCCATAGCCCAAGTCACTGCCCAGAATGGAAGTTAAAGAACAGGGAAATAATGATTCAAAAGAAATAAGTTAAATAAGACCTTAATCAAACCCCTATTAGCCATGATAGACATTTCGTCAAATATATCATCAACATGTAACCTACAGGTGTAAACAACATAATTAAGTGTAGGGATCCCATACTTATCTGAGAATCACTATGAACCATTGTTCCCTCATGTCATTTGTTGCATTATCATCTATTAGGCCATAGATACAAAATTCATTCATTTAGAATAAAAAATATGATGAGATCCATAGATAGTTGTTGTCATAAAACACACATATAACCAGCATAATAACAATAGAAATACTCATGAAAGTACAACCATATAGACCACATATAATCCATCAAAATACTCATATAAATACAAGGATAAATAACCTTTCATTAATGATTCAAAATCCAAACCCAGAATGGGACTTCCACCCGACCGTAGAATGGCTTAGCCAAATCTCTCTTAAGCCATTCACCCCCATGCCATATTCCAAGCATGAATGTGGAATCTCATAGAACACATCAATCAATAATCATCCAAGGCTTCCAGAGACCACCCACCTCAACCCATCAAACAGTGATTTCACCTCATGGTCAGACATCACAA
This sequence comes from Pinus taeda, assembly GCA_000404065.3. Classification (NCBI taxonomy): domain Eukaryota; kingdom Viridiplantae; phylum Streptophyta; class Pinopsida; order Pinales; family Pinaceae; genus Pinus; species Pinus taeda. The sequence goes on from APFE030315402.1 coordinate 91,098, forward strand.
AACCATCATCAGATTGGTCTCTATCACAGTCTTCCAGGGCTCTAGAGTGTTTTTTCCAACCCAACTCCCAGGACTAGTAACTCAACCCACAATTTCTGCCAGGCTCTAGAGCGTTTGTCCAACCAAGGCTACCAGGACTAGTAAATCAACCACAACTTTTACCGGGCTTCCAGGACTAGAAACTCAACCCACCAAGGGCTTCCAGAGTGTTTGTCCAACCAAGGTTTCTAGGACTAGTAACTCAACCCAAGATGTTATAGGGATTCCAGAGTGTTTATGCAACCAAGGCTTCAGAGACAAGTAACTCAACCCAAGTCGTTACAAGGCTTCGAGAGTGTTGTTCCAGCCAAGGCTTCCAGGAACTAGTAGCTCAACCCAAGCTAAGGAAACATGAACCAACTAGAAAACAAGAAAATGAACCCACAACACCATGGCTATATAGGAAATGGAAAGGCTAGGAAAATCCGCTATCAATCCAGGCAATCCTCCATGTTAGTGACATATTATAAACAAGAAACCCCATGCATGTGTCATGCATGCCAAAAATAGTGAAGAAATCATACATGCAACTCAGTACCTGCAAGAAAAATTGTTGTAGTTGTTGATCCTGATTCCCTCTCGTGCTTCCCTGATCTTCCTTTTCCTTCTTGCTCCAAAACTCCAAGTGTGTTGCACTCTCCAAGAGTGTTCCAAGAAAACTCTAAGTATCCAAGAGTATGAGAGAGAGAGAGAGAGAATAATGAGAGAGCTCCAAAATTGAACTGACCAAGTCTTTCCCACTGATCCTTAGAAGCCTTTTTATCATTGAGGCCTCTTTTTTCTTCATTTTCCATTATTTTCATTCAATTTACTCCTCACATGCAACTTGTGGAATTTCACATTCATTTTCTCCTAATTCCATTATTTTCATAAATAAAATGTCAATTAATTCCTCATGCCTTTCCAAAGCCTTAGACATTGCCTTTGCCAATTCCCTTAGCCATAATAAATTGAATCAACACCCATTAGGATGCTTTCCCCACCATTCAGCTTGGAATACATATCCCATCATCTATGGCCTTGTATATTTTTACATGGATTTTTAAGCAAGGTTGTTACAGAACCCTCCCCCTTGGGGAACACTGTCCTTAGTGTTCAATGACACCTATAACCAACAAGACTGCTAAAAAAAACATATTTCCCATTATTATCTAGGCAATCCCTTCTACGGATAGAAGTGATCCCTCTGATCCAATGAGTGGATTTAGTAATAACCGAAACAAATACATGCAAAACTCTCCTAGTTTAAATCAAAATGACACGAGAGAGGAAAGATGGCCTACCTCACTCCTATGCGATTACTTTTCGATGTCGATCTCAATATCCTCAGTTCCAAGATCGATCCTCACTATCCTACTGCGAATGAATACCTACAAGATAGATAAAACAAAGACAACAAAGGAAAAACATAGCATATGCATTCTAATGTAAAGCATACGACATATTAAGGAGCATCATACTAAGAAAGTAGTCATTTACATGCTTATGGCAAGTAAACATGCATTATATTAATAAAAACACAAGAAGGAAGCATACAACCACTACCTTGATGTTGGAGGCCTCCTTCAGGATGGGTTTCCAAGTCCAACCCAAGACTTCTTGAGATATCCTATCTCCTTCACAAATTGACAACAATTAGGCATAATTTGGTAGAAGCATGACCAATCTACTCTGACCAACCATTTGAGGGTATAAGTAAATGTATTTATAGGGAAGGAGAGAGAGTTAGAGATCTACAAAAGGGGGAAAAAGGTCCACATCTTAAGGAGAAGATCCCTAAAGGTAGGACCAAGGACTCAAAATGGGAGAACTCGACCATATCCTTATTCAATAATAATCAGCTCATCATTCTCGAGGCTTCTAGTAAAAGACTTTTCTACTCCATTTATGGAGAAACTAACTGAAGAGGAACAACGCGGATTTTCCTATCCAAAGTCGTGTTGCCAGCACTAGTCACTAATTAGACCAAAGGGTACCAGCATAGGTTTTCCTACTAAAAGTAGTGTTGGGCTTGCAAATAGGGTTTTTTTACAAGCTCTTCCATAAATAGTTCAAGGCATGTCTTCTTCTTTTCTTTAGGGATGCTCTAATCAATGTTTTTCATGGTAAATTCATTGACAACTTTTGTCACTTTGGCAAGGTTCAACAGCTCAGGGTATGAGACAGGGAGTGTGACAAATTATTGTACAACACCCATGGAGCTTTATAATATAACTCATTGCAGTGTTTACAATGACAACTGTTGAAACATGAAAAAAATATCGTTTATTGGAGCTTTATAGCACAACTCATTACAACATTTACAATAACCACATATACACATACACATTTTCTTCAACTAGCAAATAACCATAATGTCTATGGAGCTTTATAAATCTAGCTCAATACAATAATACACACATATGCACATATGCACATTTTCTCAACCAACAAATAAAAGGATATGATGCCTACATTTGAAACAAGGGAATACAAAGACTCACACTCCACCCTCAAAGTAATACAAGGATTCACCTCCTTCCCAGGAAGTCTAGAATCCACTGCAAAGTCAAATTTGCATCCAATGTCCAACACTACAATCCCGTGCTACTTTTCCTCTCAGTGAACAGTTATCTGATTCCATCTATAAATGCTAATGAACAAAAAAAATATGTTTGTGACCTTCCCTTCTCTGTTATACAGTCCCTCGTGAAATCCATTTATCCCCTTATGTGCAGTCACTCACCTTCCAAGTTCCGCTGGCACCCCCATATCAGGCAGTCCATCCCTTGGCAAGGCTTCCTCACATCGAAAGATACAAAACCAAGGCATATAACCACCTCAAACCAAATTACCGGTCATATCATGCTCAAGGAAATCAATGGACATTATTGGGTACCAGTGTCCGACAATGGCCCTGCTCCTTGCAATCGATTTCAACCACCCAACTGAGCATGTTCATGCATTCTTGTACCAAGCACATAATTTTCCATTAGATTCAAATTAAATTGAAATAAGTTCAAATCATACCTCATCGGTAGCTCATCAATAAGGTACATTTTGAATTTTGTTCGATTCATGTCACAACAATTCAAACTAACATCTTTGACCAAATCATCATGTACAACATATCACATCAAGTTTGCTCAAAACCCAACCATCATAGATCAAAATCATAAATCACTAAACATCATAAAAAAAAAAATCATAGATCTCATGTAATCATCATAGACTAGAATCATAAATCACATGCATAATAAAATTGAAATAAAATACCCATACTTGTCCTTCATCGATCGATTGCCACACACTAGATCGATTGCCACACCTGACAACACTTAGTGCCTTCTCCTCAACCATGTTCACCTACACAAAATGTGCTTCACAACCATACCACCACACACGACATACAACACCATGCAATACATGCATCTACACCCAATGTACAACACAACACAATACATATGCCTGCACCCAGTGTACAACATCACACAACACGTATACGTACACAATGTACATCACAAGACATGCATCCGCACATAACGTGTGACACCATAAATGCATACACATACACCTGATATACAACAAAACTCACACATTTGTACCTGATGTACAACGCCACACAATACATTTACCTACGCATGGCATACAACACAACAAAATACATGTACTACACAGAGTACAACACAACGATTATGCATATCATGATACCACAACTACACAATACACATACATAGTACCGCATGTACACAACACAACATGTACAACACACATATAATACCACATGTACACCAGTACCATATGTGCAACACATACATAGTACCACCTGTACAAAGAATCACCTGCATAATGTTTGCTTAGCATCACATGTACACAACGCCACCTGCACAACGTGTACACAATGCCACATGTACATCGTACCAACTATACAACGTGTACACAATATAACATGTACACAGTACCACATGAATGACATGTACATGACACCACATGTACACAGCACCACATGCATGACATGTACACAGCACCACCTACACACAACACCACTTGTACCACATGTGCATGGCACCACATGCTCACAACACCACTTGTACAATCAGGCATACAACACCATATGTACATAGCACTATATGTAAAACACGCACACTATGCCATATGTACATAGCACTACATATACAACATGTACATAAAATTGCATATACAACATGTACATAGCACCATACACAACACTGCATATCCAACATGCACACAACACTATATATCCATCATGTACATAGCATCATATATACCCAACACTACATATGCAACATTCACACAACACTATATGTACCACCATGTATGTAACATTGCATAAACAACATGTACACACACTATATATACACAAGACCGCATGTGCACAACATCATAGTTGCAACACGTACAACATATATAACATATGCACAACAATAGTACCACACATCCAAACCACACTATCTCTACAAGGAAACCTTGCTTCCAATGTCTTATCCATGCTTATCCTAGCATGTCGTAGACCACACTGCTTTCACTTTGCTAATGTATCACTTGGTATAACCTATCCATAAAATAAGCATATGCATAATACAAGCATACAATATAAATTCATGCCCATGTGATATTGACCTCATATATTTGTCATGACTACTCTTCCCACTTGATTCCTCATAGCCATGAACTTCTTCATGCCATTTTCCTGCATAAGCAATCATTCCACCACAAGAACGATTCTTGATGATCTATCAAACAATGACATAGATACATGGATACATGCATACATATACATAAACATTAGCATAAAGAATCATGATCCTACCAAATAACGATATGCATACATACACATATATACACATAAATGTTAGTGTTAATATTCATGATCCATGAAGACCCTGTCAAACATGAACATACACACCTACATGTATACATATATAAACATCTACATGATCATGATCATAACATAATTACCGGATATCAAGGTCAAGGTTTAAGAGAACTTCCTTTATTCATGCACAACATTGAGAACAATCATTCCCAACATAGCCAAGGCATTTGACACCTCATATCCATTTACTTTACCCTTTATCGTTGCCTTTCTCATGTATGTACAACGATCGTCCATTTACACTAATGGACCCAACCAATCCAATTAGTTGTCATAGGCTTACCTTCTGTTGTGCTTATTCATACACAAAGCTTCATCTAAATCTTACATTACCTTTCGGGTACCATACATCTCTCCCTGAGCTCCATCAACTTTCCTCTTTCTCAACCAATTCCCAAGACTCAAAACTTAAAATGAAAGCACAAGAAACAAATAAGAAGAAAACCATGAAAACCAATAACAACATGAATCCACAAACAAAGTGGTATGGCCATTAACTAGACATAAACAAAGTCGTGAATCAAGCACAACAAATTAAGAAAGACCAAAAGCACAAGTGTGAAAACCAATAACAACATGAATCAACAAACAAAGTGGTATGGCCATTAACTAGACATAAACAAAGTCGCGAATCAAGCACAACAAATTAAGAAAGACCAAAAGCACAAGTGTTATGAATATAATTCATAACAATTAAATTAAATAAATAAATGTTAATATTAAATAATCAAATATCAATTATGTTAAATAGTCATTAAGTTAAGTGAAAAGGCATGTCTAAAAGACATGCCTAGTCACGAAAGGACACCTGCTTAGGTATATATAGGTGGGTCCTCATTGTAAACATTCATCACTTATACATTACATATATTAATAAATTATTATTACAAAATACCTTCTATGTATTTTTTTCATTCAAGCCTACAAGCTATCAATTTTCATGCTTAAGTAACAATTTTTATGCTTCAGTGGTATCAGAGCCATGGTGCACAATATAATGATGCAAGTCTTTGAGCTTTTTTCGCCTCATAATGTGCCATTACATTCACGTCTTGAATGCATTGAACAGTTTACTAAAATTCAAGAAGCATTTCAGCGATTAGAAAAATCATGTGCAGAATTTTCAACATGTCTAAAGAAAAGTTATGCAGAGGAAGACGATAGTGACAGTGAAGGAACAAAACAAGTGAAGCATTAGATAATTATAATGTTGAAGATGAAGCTAATGCAGATCTAGATGATGATCCCAATGAAGCTTACACAAATCAAGATGAAGATTTAGATAAAGATGATCTTGATGTGAATGAGGAATACAAGGATAAGATTGGCCACAACCCGCGCCTGGCTTCTCAACTCACAGTCTTGAAAAAAGTCCAATTTGCTGCTACGCCGCCTGAGATTATCCCTCACAGGAGAAATATGGATGATTTGTGGTAAGCTGCATTTCCCATTAGCACTGAGTGGGATAAGTTGGATACTCTTTACAAGATCCAGTGGGATTTTTCAAACTTGGAGAATTCTCTTGAAGAAGGTGGGCTACTTTATGGGAATAATGTTTATCTTTTTGGCTGTACATAACCTCAACTTGTACCTTTTGCAATCCAATTAAAAGTGGTCCACATACCAGTCACTGTGGCAGTTGTTTCATCATTTCCTCCGTCTGATCACTAGCATCAAGTCTGTTCAAATGGAGGGTGAAACTATAGTGCCAATGAAGGAAATGAAGATGGATTGGGTTCCTTACATACCATTCTATGATAGGCCTCTTCAATTTGAGCATTTGAAGACTCGAATTTATACCTTTCAATGTATGCAACGTAGAGCTTCATTGACTCAATTAAAACAAGAGTGTATCAAGAAATATGAATATTACTTACGTTACTTCTATCAACCTTTCAAAGAGGATGAGATAGAGAAAGGCACAATTGTACAAATCATGTACCCTAAAGAGCCTCTGGTTGTGAGCGATTTTGATTGGGATCTCGATGATGTTGAGAAATTTACAGACAATTTAGTTCAAGAAGAAGTTTTAACATAAGACAGTAAAGAGGACTTCAAGAAATTTGTTATTGAGTGGGTAACAGAAGAAAAAAGAAGCAACGTGAAGTGTACGAGGCTAGGAAAAAGGCTATCAAGAGCTTGAGAGTCCAAAGAGGCACTACGTGTGTCATCCTGAGATTTTTCAAAATCCCATATCCACATAATGTTAGACAAAATCAAGGTTAAGAAGACTTCATGTATGCAAGGCACTCATTCGTTTGAAATTAGGGTTTCCAAACATAGCCAAATGAGTTATTGCCCAATTCCTTTCTTCTACCATTTTACTTTGTTACAATTGAGTCTTATTATGCACTGTCACATCACCCAGCTGTTAGTTATGTAAATACTTCAACTATTTCCTTGTCATGTTAATACCACACATGTTTCCTGCAACTGTTTACACATGTCAATCACATGTTCCAAATATCAAGACAATCATACCTATCTATTTGAAATCAACTTTTACAAACAATCATGTCATAACCCATAGTCAACTCATAGTCATTAGATATCATGCTACAATTGTCAATTGCATTCAAGTACATATCAACTTTCTCAATACATATGTGTTAGTACAATCATCTTAAAACAATATCATTTTTTCATGCAATCCTATAGACTCATACTCATATCATGTGATTAATCAAGCATTTATCAACAGATAGACGATATAATAGACACCAACACTCAAACACCAGATAAACGATATAATCAAACATTCAAGCACAAAGTAGACAACATAAGCAAGCTCATATATTAATGTATCTCAGGGGAGGCTATCTTGTCTGCACAATCAATCTAGTTAGCATGATATAACTTCACAAGATATCAACTTAAACATAAATAAGATCATCATATCCAAAATAGTCACTAGCTAACATGTTCACATCATAACTCATACACAATTATCATTCACACATATGCAAAATAAATCTAGATTAGTACAACACCATATTACAAATATATAAGCTCATACCTGAATATCATAACCATAGCCATCTGCATGGCCAATCCAACTTAGTATGATACATATAACGTCAAGATCTTAATGAAATAACCCTAATCATCAAGTTATTAGCATATAACAAAAATAAGCTATATGTCATGCTCATCAACAACATAAAACCTAATCATCAAGTTATCTAACATAAAATAATAATAGCACTACATACAACCACAGATTACTATCATTCATAACTATCTAACACATGTGCATATGACTATACTAATCAACTATCATCTATTATGTATGTAACCATAACATCAAAAGACATGTACATAAACCTAATGTATATAAACCTAATGCTACAACCTCATTATGATGATTTACATCTCTTTCTCTATCTCAACCAGCACATTAACATCATAACAACCAATAATATCATGATAACCTAAATTGCATATCATGACTTCACCAGGCATGTTTGACCTAAATTTCATGCATAACTATAACCAAGACTATACATGCATCACAACTACATATAGAAATATAACACGAGTGAAAAACCATATGCACACCATTCCAGCTAGAGTCCAGTCATCAATGCATGACCATATCAACTACACAAACTATAACCTCATGCATGACAACAACAACCACCTCACGTGCATAACAATGTATAATCAACCATACACACATGAAGACATACTCCACGAAAACACCTTCAACCTTCACATGGCGACATCACTACAACCATGATTAACACCATGAAAATGCGACAAACACATGTACTACATGCATAAGGAACACATATGCAACCAACATGAAAGCATGATCAACGCACGGCCCAAGGAGAGCGCAACCACGCTCAGACACCACTCTGTAACACCCTCCTCCCACATCTACCCAAGCAATGAGCCAATGGGGTTAAACATGTGACGAGAGGCTACTATGATTGGATTCAACCTCCTATGTGACCTTAAGGAAGTGGAATCGACGGAACACATCAACCAACTTCTCCACATCAGCAACAAAACCCTCAGGAGACATGTCAACCACTCAGACATCCTTCCCCTGGGTCCCACTGATGTTCTGAGACATGTCAACCACTCAGACATCCTTCCCCTGGGTCTCATGCTATAGGCATGACAGCATCCAGAAACCTAAAGTCACTCTCACAAGCTTTCCTATCAGTGTCTAGAGACCCAATTTTCCAGTTTTGTGCCAGCGTCCCTGGGATTTGAGCCACTTTTTCAGACCCATAGCCCAAGTTTCTACCCAGAATCGAATGATAGTTTAATATTAGTCAAATAACATGCCAAAGTAATAAGTTAAACAAGACATTAATCAGACCCCTACTAGCCATGACAGGCATTTCGTCGAACATATTATCAACATGTAACCTACAAGTGTAAACAATAGAATTAAGTGTAGGGATCCCATACTTATTTGAGAATCGCTATGAACCCTTGTTCCCTCATGTCATTTGTTGCATTATCATCTATTAGGCCATAGTAAAAACATGATGAGAGCCATGCATAGTTGTTGTCATAAAACACACATATAACCAACATAATAACAACAATACTCATTAAAGTACAACCATATAAACCACATATAATCCTTGAAAATACTCATAGAAATACAAGGAGAAATAACATTTCATTAATGAAATCCAAACTCGGGATGGGACTTCCACGTTCCACCTGACCATAGAATGGTTGAGCCAAATCACTCTTTAGTCATTCACCCCCATGCCATATTCCAAGTCTGAATGTGGGATCTCATCGAACACATCAGTCAAAACTCATCCAGGGCTTCTAGAGGCCATCCACCTCAACCCATCAAACAGTGATTCCACCTCACGGTGGGACATCACAAAACCATCATCTATCCTAGCCTTTTAAGGCTCCAAAGTGTTTGTTCCAACCTGGCTCCTAGGACTAGTAACTCAACCCACGACTACCACCGCGCTCTAGAGAATTTGTCCAACCAAGGCTTCCAGGACTAGTAACTCAACCCACAAATTATACCGGGCTTCCAGAACGTTTTTCCAACCAAGGGCTTCTAAAGCGTTTGTCCAACCAAGGCTTTCAAGACTAGTAACTCAAACCAAGTTGTTATAGGGCTTACAAAGTGTTTGTCCAACCAGAACTAGTAACTCAACCCAAGTCATTATAGGGCTTCCAGAGTGTTTGTCCAACCAAGGCTTCCAGGAATTAATAGCTCAACCCAAGCTAAGGAAACATGAGAACAAACCAAAAAACAAGCAAATGAACCCACAACACCATGGCTATCCAGGAAATGGAAAGGCTAGGAAAATCCACTGTCAATCCAGGCAATCCTCCATGCCAGTGACAGATCATAACCAAGAAACCACATGCATGTGTCATGCATGCCAAAACTAGTGAAGAAATCATACATGCAACTTGGTACTTGCAAGAAAAATTGTTGTAGTCTCTGATCATGATGTCCTCTTGTGCTTTCCTACTCTTCCTTTGCCTTCTTTCTCCAAAACTCCAAGCATGCCACAACCTCCAAGAGTGCTCCAAGAAAACTCTAAGTATCCAAGAGTATGAGAGAGAGAGAGAGAGAATAATAACAGAGATCCAACACTGAACTAACTAAGTCTTGCCCACTGATCCTCAGAAGCCTTTTTATCAATAAGGTCTCTATTTTCTTCATTTTCCATTATTTTCCTTCAATTTCCTCCTCACATGCAACCTATGACCTTTCTCACTTTTCTTTTCTCCTAATTCCATTCTTTTCATAAATAAAATGTCAATTAATGCATCATGCCTTTCCAAAGCCTTAGCCATTCCCTTTGCCAATTTCCTTAGCCATAAAAACTGAATCAACACCCATTAGGATGTTCCCCCCACCATTCAGCTTGGAATATGTGTCCCATCATCCGTGGCCTTATATATTTTTACATGGATTTTTAACCAGGGTTGTTACAATATCACACTATTATGGTCAACCCTCTCACAGGGAAGCTTTTTGGGAGCATGATAGAGTGGAGAATAAATAGTTGAGAAAAAGATGAGGCAAAAAGGGAAAGCAATTTTTAGACCTAGGCACTCTACCATTGGTCATTGTGTCGCCCTTAGACACTTGAGTCTTGACAAAGAAAATTTGGGACAAACAAGGTGAAACAACCAACTGTTATTTTGTGAATTTTAAGAAAGCCTCTAACACAGTGCCTAGAGACAAATTATGGAACACAATGGAAGAGTTGGGTATCCCATATGGATAGAGAGTGACAGTGCATAAACTTTATGAGAAGGTTAGAGCTAAAATCAGAGCAAGTGAAAGAATGTATGAATGTGTTGGTAGTGGTATTAGTGTTAAACAAAGATGTCATATATCCTCCATTTTGTTTAGTTTATGCATTGACAAGCTGAAAGCTTTGTTAAGCAAAGTGAATGGAGAGTGTGTTCGTTAGCAAGCTATGTGGTGAAGCGACTTTTATACGTGGATGATCTTATTCTAATTTCAAAAATAGAGCATGGATTAAGAGAACATGAATGGAGGAAAGGTTTGCACCTCAAAAGTTATCTCTCTCAACACTTAACAAATCCTGAGTTGAGATAGATCTCAATCATAAAAGTTTACGTTATATATTTTCCTAGTTTGCATGGAACAATTTTCAAAAAACTTTCACAAGTTTCATCTTCATAGAAACATGCAAAATTAAAAAAAAAAAATCAGAAAATCAATGTAACCTACCAAATTCTAACCACCAAATTTAATAGGCAAAATTCTAAGTAATAAAAAAATTCAAAAAAAAAATCAAAAAACACCTAATAAATCCAAAATTGAAATAAATCTAAATTGTTAATTCATGAGAAATTTTGGGAAAAAAAATCACATAGAGAATATTTAGTCGACGCGTTTTGAACCAGCCAGTGATTCATCTTCAAAACAAGATAAAGAGACAGATCTCGGAAAAAGGTTAAATAAGAAACTAGGTCATAAAAAGAAACCGCTCAATCTAAATTATTAAATCCATAATTGAAATAAATCTAAACCAATCATAATATTTTCCTAATTTGCATAGAATAATTTTCAAAAGTTTTTCACTAAGGCGAAAATTTTCACAAATTCAATCCGACATGTTGGTACCACTAATGTAAGATTCCTAGCTTTCCTATAAGTTTTCTTTATATATCATATCTTACATAGAATAATTTTTTGAATTTGATAAAAATGTGAGAAAATCAGCCAGTGATTCATCTTCAAAACAAGATAAAGAGACAGATCTCGGAAAAAGGTTAAATAAGAAACTAGGTCATAAAAAGAAACCGCTCAATCTAAATTATTAAATCCATAATTGAAATAAATCTAAACCAATCATAATATTTTCCTAATTTGCATAGAATAATTTTCAAAAGTTTTTCACTAAGGCGAAAATTTTCACAAATTCAATCCGACATGTTGGTACCACTAATGTAAGATTCCTAGCTTTCCTATAAGTTTTCTTTATATATCATATCTTACATAGAATAATTTTTTGAATTTGATAAAAATGTGAGAAAATCAGCCAGTGATTCATCTTCAAAACAAGGTAAAGAGACAGATCTCGGAAAAAGGTTAAATAAGAAACTAGGTCATAAAAAGAAACCGCTCAATCTAAATTATTAAATCCATAATTGAAATAAATCTAAACCAATCATAATATTTTCCTAATTTGCATAGAATAATTTTCAAAAGTTTTTCACTAAGGCGAAAATTTTCACAAATTCAATCCGACATGTTGGTACCACTAATGTAAGATTCCTAGCTTTCCTATAAGTTTTCTTTATATATCATATCTTACATAGAATAATTTTTTGAATTTGATAAAAATGTGAGAAAATCCTTTTAAAAATGTCATTTTCCAAACTTAATCCGACCTGCCAGATTCGAACCAACGACCAAAGGATGTCACTCAGGATTTAATATCCTACTACAGTCCTCCCGCTCTACCAAATGAGCTAAGGTCGGCCATGAACTATTTTCTCAAAATAATATAGAAGTCATTTTCATTATTAATTCAATAAGTATCTCAGCAAATATGCCATGCGACATGTAATTTTGAAAAGCAAAATGCGCGGAAGAAACCGTGTATACGGCCACCACATAATGTGAAATAGACGGTTAGGGTTCATATTTCGGAGCAGCATAGTGCGAAATAGACAGTTACTTGTACAGGTTTTGGCTTTTTTTTTTAACGCAAATGGAGTTAGGAGTGAAATTGTAGGTTTGTTAGGTGTAATTTAGTCGTTTAATTAGTATAGATTTATTTTGAAGCATATTTTTTGAAGTGTAAAATTTGAAAAAAAATTGTATTATGAGAAATTTATTTTCATTTAGTATTTGATAGATTTATGATTAAGATGAATTTCTATCTATATATATAAATACAGCATGTGAATGCCATTACACTTTGAACTTACTATTCCAAACAAAAAAAAATATACTTAAAAAAAATCCATAATATAAAATAGTGAAATTATTTAAAATGTTTTATCCATAAAAAAAATTCAATTGTTGTATATATATAGATATATGTAGTTTACATTAAGATAATTTATAATAAAATATTTTGTTATACATCATTTACATTGAGATAATTTATATTAGAATATTTTGTTTTTGTATTATGTCATTTACATTAATTTTTTTTTTTGTTAGTAACGGATAAACCATCAGCCCTAATTATGGGTTCTTGTCTCAAGGAAATCAAAGCAATCACACACAAAGAACACCAAGAAATACCTTGGGGGAAACCCAACTTCTGGGGAAACCAACCCAATAGAAATTTATTAGTCCTTAGCCAACACCCTAACGAAGTTTGTTGGGGAGTCTATTCAACCCATGGTCCCATACACTAACAGGGGAGACAGACTCTGCTCAACCCTTGGCCCAGAAGTTTATAGGGGAGTCTATTCAACCCTTGGCCCAGAAGTTTATAGGGGAGTCTATTCAACCCATGGTCCCATACACTAACATGGGAGACTCTGCTCAACCCTTGGTCCAGGGACTCTGCACAACTCTTGGCTCCTCACGAAGTTTATCGGGAGTCTGTTCAACCCATGGTCCCATAAACTAACAGGGGAGACTCTGCTCACCCCTTGGCCCAGAGACTCTGCATAACCCTTGGCTCCTCACATTGGGCAAGGAGACCCTGCTGAACCTCCCGACCCAAACCTGGGCACCTTGATGCTTGGCACACTTACAATAAGTCTATTTATAGGTTTACTTTCTAGCCATGTACAACTAGCATAAAGCCACTAGCCATGAAACCATGTGTTCAAAACCATTAGTTGTAAACTATCATTCATGAGTCAAGGGTAATCCTAACAAATCAATGATCAACAACAACTAACAACAATATCACAAAACTTCACTTGTGACTCTAGACCACTTGAGCTAGCTCATGGAGCTACATTTAAATATTATTTAAATATTTTCTATTGAAATATTTTATTTATGATTTATGTTGAGCCTTTTAAAATAATTAATATTTTCTAAATGTCAACATTTTTTTAATTAAAAATTGAACAAATTACATATTTCCCTTTTCATTAGTGTTTATTATGAAATAATTCAATTTATCTTATTTTCAAATGTTTTTTCTTTTCACATTAAAATATTTTATTATTAACAATACACACACACACACACACATATATATAATGATTACATGAGAATGTAGGCAAATTTTGTTTATTAGTTGTTTGAGTCTGATGAGAGATTTTCTCAATAGTGTTCTCGTCTCTTAAAAACTATTAGATCTCACTCCCATTATTTATTTATATGGCTTGTAATTTACTTTTGTGGTACATTTTAAGAATTGATCTGTGAGTAATTTGTGTACCATGTTCACTTTTCTATTTTTCTAATTGGTATCAAAGCCGATCATTTCCTTATGGAGCTTATGGAAATGGAGGAATGCATCTTCAAAGACTCAAAAGAGCCTATAGAGTCAACTTTTCATCACATTTTTTCCATACACGATGTGATGCCTGTTAAAATGCCCAAACTGAAAAAGGATTGCATTATGGAGGTTGATGATCCTCTCAGTAGTGTTCCCTGTGCTTTTTTTGATGGGGCTGAGCAGAATAATAATTGTGGATGTGGGGTCCACGTTATCATGGACGAGAAGTTACAATATTTTTTATCGTGGAATGGTGGGAACGGAACTAACAGTTTGGCTGAGGCGAGAGCTCTTGCTGGATTGCTTTCTTTCTGTGTATTTTTTGATATACAAAACATTACAATTTTCGGTGATTCCAAAACGATGGTTGACCATGTTAGGGGAGCATGTCACATCAGGTGTCCACATTTGACTGGGTGGTTGGACATGATTATGTATTTCTGGAGCAATATGGAACAGTGCTCAATTCACCACATTTACCGCTCCCAAAATGTCCAAGTTGATCGTCTGTCGAAGAAGGGGCTGTCTTTAGAGCCGGGTTTATGGTCTTTGATGGTTTCTTATGGAGATCGTTCTTGCTTCATCCAGGACTTTTCCATCCCTGGAATATGATCATCTCTCCTTATCTTTCTTCTTTCTTGCTATTCAGTTAATCCTCTTTTATATGTGTATTGACATCTTACGATCCTGTCCCTGAAGAGACTGTTTTGGTGCTATGTTTTTTGTTACAGTTGATGTTTAGATCTCCTTTGGGTTTAAGCCTACAAGGTTTTTGTCTTCATGTGCTGGCAAGATGGCTAGTTTTGTTTTAAGATTATGACTTCATGGGCTGGCAAGAAGGATAGTTTTGATCCTTGTTGTATCTTTTGTACTGTTTATATTGACTCAATATAATACTATGAAGATTTTTTTCTCTGAAAAAAGAAATTGAATCCCTCTTCTAGGAAAAGCCCAAAAAAAAATGAAAAAAATGCAAGATTTGATTCTACGTATTAATGAAAAAGATGTGAGATTTGATTCTACGTTTTGTTGTCGTCACAAAATACTATCATCATCTCTCAAAAACTATAATTCTGCAAATCTGGAGTCTTTTCTGCCTTAGAACGTGATCTTTCGTTGGTGCGATATGTAGCTTCAAGACGTGATCACTATCTCGCATTGTTTTGTTGATCTGCGCATGGGATCTATGCTCAATCAGTGGACGGAACGCAAGTTTATTTTTATTCCTGCATTGTTTATTTCTCAAGTTTCCATGTTCATTGAGCCTTTTTCATACAAAATATGTCATTGCGTGTCTCATCTCATGTCAATTTCATGACAATCTTGTCCTTAGAATCTGTGATGAGCCCGAAACGTTCCAGACCTGTGTTTTCAAGGAGAATAGGAAGCTTGTGGATGAAACCATAGTTACCAAATTCGAATTCAAATATGAATTTGATTCTGAAAAAAAATAGATTGTATAAAATTCAATACGGAAAAATTCGAGAATATACATTTTATAAAGATTAACATATTATTATTATTATTTTCAAAATTTTATAAGATAGAAATAAATATTTCCTATAATAATATTTTTATTTCATTATTTCCAGCGTTAATCTTTTATGTTTATTTAATTTTTTATATATTAAGAGAATCTATTATTTGTATTGACAATTGAGAAAAACATTTAAATAAAATATAATAATATAAATACCAAAAACTCAAGGTTGATGTCCAATACAAAGAATGAAATATTGGATATTAAAAGTAAGCTTAAATAATCTCCACAAACCAAAAAATTTATATCTCAATTACTAATTCTCATTCAAATCCAAATTTATTCAACAATAAATATATATAGATTAGTAAAAATTAAAATTTTGTGAGATCCTTCCTCAAGAGATGGAGGCGGAGATGGTATGCGCAGCTAGGGTTTGGCAGCTTTCAAAAGCCAAGCAAGTTTCCGCCACACTGGTAGTCTGCAGCACAGCAACCTTTGACAACCTTACCCATGGCTATAGACCAACCCTAGTTACCTTGATGGATGGCATTAGCTCGCACCTACAGGGCCCTCTCTGGAAACGACCGAAAGCCCTGATTGAATCCCCAAAAGAGATCAAAAATGGTGAAGGCCCTATTTTCTCAATCAAACTTAGGTATTGGGTCTACATTTCTTTAGACGAAGGGTCACAAAGCACCTGCAGGTTAATATGTGAGGGATATTGCACTATGGTCTACTCAAAAGAGACAACAAGAGGGAAGCTAAAATATGATGACCGAGGAATTGCAAAAATAGTTGAAAACGTTGTTCACACCGACGCTGCTCCCAAACCTATCGATATGGGCAATAATGGAGTACGCGGATTATCAGGAGTTCTGCAAGACGAGGTAGTAAAGCACCCAATCGTTTGGTGACACTGTGCACCAGCGTTCAAACTCCGAGTGGCAGATCGACCTCCGCAAAGGCCATGGATGACCACTCCCCACCTGAAACTAAGGATTCATTACAAAATAGGACTGGGGATCTTCGCTAAGGGAAGTCAGATGGAAAATCGGCACAAACGCTGGCCAAATTCGACTGCCTGCAAACCTCCTTCCTCTGTTTTCTATCGGATAGCAGACTCGACGGACACGACATCACAGAAGTGGATATGGAGCTACCGTAAGGGGGCTTTCCACTCAGATCTACCACCCAAACTAGAACAGGATCCTTGCGATGGTAAGATCCGTATAGACCCAGATAGAGCAATAATATGCCTAGATCTATCAGATCCAGGCACATGGGCAACAGATCGAGCCCTTCCTCAGACGAACCCACACTCTACAGAGGCAGATCTGATATAAATATTCATCAAAACCCTGGAAGGCAGGCATCTTTGTTGGAGGATCTAAAAGGGGAGGAGGATCCAATATTTAAAGTATAAAATCCAGAACCACCTCGGTATACAAGCATGCAAACAAAATCTGATCTTTTCAGGTCTCAGTTTACAGTATAACCACTCACTTTGGGATTGTGGAATTGCCATAGGCTCGACCATTGTTATCAACTTGTGACTAAGGGGTGGATGCTCTGGAACTAACTCAAAGAGCACAGGTTCTTTTAAGGATGCAATTAAAGGAAAGAAAAAGGCACAAACCAAACCAGCACCACTTCCCGAGCTACCAAGGCCCTACATTGTAGAACATAAATATGAGAATCTCGCTCTCAACATTGCAATGCCTGAGGTAAATGATTTGTACACAAATCTCTATTCCAAAGCAGTTAAATGCAGATTTAATGGGTTCTAGCCTAAATCTGATGTTTTGTACCAATGGATATATGTTGCATGGTCACCAAACTGTGAAATATATTATGCCCCAACGGGTTTTTTATAGTCAAATTCACAATAGTACAGGAAAGGGAACATATCCTTGTTGGTACCATTTCATTGCCATCCTTTTCTTCTAGAAATCCATCATTTGTCTATCTTTTTCTCCCATAAACCCCTCATAGTCCATTGAAATTGATTAATCAAAGCATTATAGTTGTTAATTTACACTATATTTAATTTGTGAATTTTTATGTTAAAAATTAGAAATTTTCAACAAAAATTACAAGATGTCATGACTTCCTATAAATGGTTTGTGATGTGACACATGGCATGGTAGGAAAATCAAAACAAAGGATAGGAACGTGATCTGGAATGTACATACATGGTGAAAGATCTATTCAACAGCGAATTTAAAGCTCCTGGATACATGGTCAATGCTGGTCAAACCCAACCTTTTTGGTCACAAAGGCAGCAAAAAGCCAGAGTTTCCCAAACTGATTTTGTTTTGCTTTGGAAATCAGTTAAGATTAGAAAAGACAAAAATCACTCTTTTTGTAAAAGCAGAGACATTTGCATAATGTATGTACATTCGATTATAGAGGGAAAGTTAGTGAATATAGGATAGGAGACAAGCAGATAAAACACTGCGTATTGTATTGTCCAGAACGGTTGTTATTCTTGTGTATTGTTTCCAGAACATTGCTCTTGCATGTGATTTCAATTTCCAGAACTTAATTACAGGCATTGTTTTACCATTACAGTGCTTATGCGTTAACATTCTCATCGCTTGAAGTTTCCTAAGTGTGCCATTGAAGCGTGGACGGGCCCTACGTGGAGATTGGTATACTTTTATTTTCATTTCCATAGCGTTTTCG
Organism: Pinus taeda; assembly: GCA_000404065.3. Taxonomy (NCBI): domain Eukaryota; kingdom Viridiplantae; phylum Streptophyta; class Pinopsida; order Pinales; family Pinaceae; genus Pinus; species Pinus taeda. Next base: position 110,083 of record APFE030315402.1, read on the forward strand.
AATATAAATAGTGTGAATAGCATTTAATTTTATTTTCTTGCCTGTGAGTTTATTGATTTGATTAGAAGTTCTTGCAAATAATATTCATGGTGATAGCTTGAGAATTCGATTGCTAGATCATTGAACAATATCTTGTAAAAGATTTGATCGATCATTAGATTTCGAAGTATCTCTATGGACTCTGTTTTCATGCATTTAAAATTTTAGTGTGCTTAAAAGAGATTTTGGTTTTCATGAATGCTTAGTGTGTTAGCTGGAAAGAGCTTTTGTGAATGATATCCTTGTAAGAGGTTTGAAAACTTAGACCAGTAACACGTTGTTTCTTTAGAATAGTTAGATAAAATAGATGATCTGAGTGTTAAGGTGTGAGAGGAAACATATTTCAATCTCTTGTAAAGGAGTGTTGTAGCCTGTCACAGTAGACACTTAGTTAGGTAGATGAGATCCTTTAATGTCTATAGACTTTAGACACGTGCCTCTAAGTTTACCTACCTTGGTTGATATTAAATATAGTATAATCTAGCACCCTAGATTGACCACTACATTTTGGCGTCGTTGTCAGGGAGGCGCAGTTAGAGGATTTCGACGAAAAAAATTAAAATTAAAATAAACAAAAACACAACATAGATTTGATTTTAATTATCATTTTAGAAGTCATGTTTGCTTATGCCTAGATGTAGAGATAATAAAGGTAGATTCATCAAAACCCCCCATCCAAAAACTAACCTACCACCAGGAGCAGACCCTTTAGGAAAAATTGAACACACAACACCAACTGAGGAAGTCATCATGCAAAAATTAGAGGATAAACACAAATAAGGCCAAATACTTACACTTATTGAGAGACAAATCCTATTGGCATACGAATCACGGAAGAAACATCTCCGTGAATCCTCTACAAAAAGAGAAAGTAGAAAAATAACTCAACAATCTCTAGAACAACTCTTTGGAACAAGTGACACTGAACAAGCAATTAAATCACCAGAGGAATCTATAAAAATGGTTGAGGAAGGAGGAGGACCAGAAAGAAGACCCACTCCTGAACAACAACAAGATCAAAGAGAGGAGGAAGAGTCAACCTTTAAATTTCCTATTCAAGAACCAGAAGACAATCATGACGAGGAAATAAAAATGAAAAACATACCTCCTTCTGTGTTACCAAACTTTTATGGCCTGGCTTCAGAAGATCCAGATTCATTCTTGTTTGAGTTTGACATTGTATGTCGAACATATGGTTACACAGATGATGCCCATAGGCTTAGACTCTTCCCAGCAACATT